>CM057814.1:34504989-34572489 GCA_030067965.1 Latrodectus elegans | reverse complement strand
TATGCAATACACCTTTTATAAAAAGCATCAAACACTTTTTCCACGGTGTTTCAGATTTGCTCATCTTGATTTCTGCAGATGTTCTTTGCTCATCTGTAGTTTTTATATAGTACAGAAATGAGTGACAAAGTAACTATTTTAAATAATCCTTCACAGATAAATATTTTTAGACTTTTTAAATCATTTATGAAATGAAATTTAATTTTATCGGGACATGCAGTTTTACCAGGTTAGCAGATTTTATCTGAAAATCAAGTGTTTTGTGTGTGTCTTGTTCCATTCAAATCGGAACGTCTGATAGGCAAGTATATATGGACAGATAGAGTAAACCTAAATGAAATGCTTCTTTTTCTGCCGATATAATTGCAGGATGGTTTGTGCTTTAGCTTTCGGTTCAGTTGTTCATGGGCTCGATTCCTATCTTGGATTTGGAAGTATGTAATGATTGAGATTGCAGTTTAACAATAGATCTACGTCTAATTATCTCATGTAAGTAAAAAATGATCATTAAGCGGCAAAGTAATCATTGTGTCCTAAATTATTTAATGTATTTATTTCAATTAGCAAATGTGTAGAGAATCACCTTTTTTTTCCTTAAATAAGTTAATAGGTTCTAATTTTTCACAGTGGCAGTTTAAGAGGTATTTCAAATGTTTTTCGGTAATAGGATGAAATATTTCAAATAATGAGTTTCTGCGAGCTTTAATAAAAAATATTTATTCATCAGATTTTATAATAATTGTTTTCTATTATATTGTTTTTACTTTCACTTTTTTTGGTTTTTCTAAGATGGTAAAAAAATTGGCTCTAAAATTTGGTGAAAGAAGCGAAAAAAAATTATAGAAACCATAAAATTTTAAGATTTTTCCATTATTTTGGATTGCCTTTATCACTAATGAAATTACCAAATAAACTTAACGATCAGAAAAAACTAGTATTCGTTTCTATCCGACTCGATTGAATCTATTAAAACACAAAGGTGAAAATTATTGTTAAATATGTAAGTATGTGCTTGATTGTCCATGAGGGTTCGGGTTTATAGCCAAATATTTTATTGCCTAGTCATGTACAAGCCTTAAAAAAATTAGTTCTGGATATTATCAAAATGAGAGTTCTAATTTTATTTATTTAAAAGAGAAAGATTAACTCAAATTTACCAATTAGTATTTATCTGTTGCCATTAGCCTATTAAATTGGACTCTTCGATTCGGCAGAATTTTGATAGTTAATGAATTTTGTATGTCACGAAATGTTTGTAAAAATACCTTGAGATATGAGATCTATATGATTTTACCTATTTTTTTAATAAAAAAATGCGATATTACAAAATACAATTGGCTTGAGAAACCCATAAAAAAAGGAAAATCTGCCCCCCCCCCTTTTCCATGTAATTTTGGGACCCCATTTTTTTTCCTCCGAGAAACATCAACGTTTCCAGATTAGAAACTCACTCCGAAGGTAAAATATACTAGCCACAAATAATATTAACTGTATCCATTTCAGATAAGATTATGACATTTTTTTTGCTCTGTTGCCTTTATTAATATACAAACATCATATATGAAATCAAATATTAATACATAATTCGAAAATGAATGAAAAATATACAAGAATAAAATTATATGATAAAGACTTAAAAATAATGGATATGTTTGTGTACATCGATAGCAGAAATAAATAATCGAATAATAAATGCTCTTTTTCCCCTGATTTTCTCATATCCTGTAATATAATGAGATTTATTGATTTAGCAAAGCTTAAAAGTTAGATAGATATTTATGTGTAAAACCAAATAATATCAGCTTTCTTTTGTGAAGCAACACAAATTCTTCGAATGTATAATAGCATCGTATATTAGAATCATAAATACTCATAACCTCCATAGGTCATTTAGTGTGCTAATTACTTTTATCAATTTCTCAAGTGGCTTTAGAATGTTTCTAATAAATTTCCGTAAATAATAAAAATGAAAAATTACTATAACAAATGGAAGTGGAAACCATTAAGAAAGAGATAATTTATATAAATTGCTAGATTTTATTGCAAATCTATTCAAATAACCCTTCGTTTCATACAAGTAAACAACGCCCGGCTATTTTAAATTATGTTTCTTTGATAGTGAATTTCCAATCCCTGTTTCTGGTAAGGTTTTAGTGTCATTAGCAAGTTTCAAATTAAATTTATTCTCCAATTTCTTACATTAACTTACAAGTAGTTATTTGAGGTGAAAATCAATGATGATATATTCATAATTTTTTTTTTTGTTCCTTAACCTGAGATGTTAAAGGAGCTCTTTATTTATTTCAGCGGTCACTAAGACGTACATATTTATTTATTGCTGACTTCACTCTTAGACTTTTCATTTCTTTCGTTTTACATTTTTACACGTAAATTATTCATATAATTAAAACCTCTTGTTAAAACTATTATTTAAAAAAGAGGTTTTTTTTTAATATTGTAATGTAGTCATAATTATTTTTAATTTAGCAGCATTCTCTCATTCCAGAACATTCTTAATGTATATAATACTATTTATATTAATGACTACTTGGTTTTATATTAATGATTACCTAGACTACCTGGTTTATTTTTAGTAGACCAGCCAATTTAAAGTTGAATTAATGTTTCTGCTTATAAAGAAATTTCAAAGTTATAATTATTAATAGCTATTAACTTTTTTGTAATAATAATATAATTTAGGTGTAACAATCAAAAAATTTTTTTGAAAATCTGAAGTTGAAATATCAGTTTTGAGAAATAATTCAATTGAGTAACCGAATTTATTTCTAATTATAATTTTTTTAGACAAAATTATAAATATGTACAGAAATTGCACTTTTACTCAAGCCATAAATTTCTAAATAATTTAAATTTAAAAAAAAAATAGATATTTCATACATTAAAATTTCTCTCAGATTCGTAAATTCTGAATAGTTGAAAGTTTTGTTTTAAAGTTTCTATTATAATTTTTATGAATTCTAAAAAATAAATTCGATTAAAACATTGATTATATAAATATTAGAATATTACATTTTAAACATTTACCAACATTCTTTGATGAAATAGTTAAATTGTTTACTTAATTTTAAATCATTTAAAAACATTCTCAGAATGTTTTCATTCCAAAAATTTGCTAAAGATTTTATCACAAAAACAATAAAATATTTTCGACGGAATGTAATAACCAAATTTATTAAATGAGACAACGTCACGGTTTTACTCACTTTTTTTACTAAAGCTGTTAAAAATAATAGCGATGTATAACATTGAATTCTAGTAATTATTTTATAAAATAATACCTTAAAGAATTTTTATAACATATAAGTGGTATTTAAAATAATAGAAGTGCGTGTGAATAAAAATAGCATTTTTGAAAGTAATTAAAATTTAAGAATATAGTTTTCAATCTTATTTATAAATTAAAATGTGTATATTTTGGTAATATGTAGTAGTTTATTGAAGCGCTGTAAGTCTTGAATTTTTTAGAAGCGTAAAGAGTCGAACTTCTCAGATTTTTAAATAGGCCTAATTGTTGGAGCCCGTCAAGCTGGAGCATGTACAATGCAAACATCTTAAGCACCTAAAAAGGTATTTCAAGAGGTACTATGTCAAAATTCAAGCAGCATACTCTGCAAGACAAGCCAAATTCAGCAAAGCCAAATAATGGATGAAAAGAGAAGCTCAATGAAAGAGACTGACGGTCTTTGAAGCGTAGTTTAGTGTTCAAAAAGTGAACACACACAACTGTAGTAAAAATGGCCTCAGAGCTCAATGAGTATCTGGATTCTCATGTGCCAGTGATTACATTTTGATGGTAATTTTATAAACAGAACATTTGCGGCAGAGCAGCGATTCCTTGCCACTTACCATAGATGTTAATGCGAAACATCTTCTCATAGTGGTGCCACTCACATAAAACCTAGCCAACTGATACGTGGAAGAAGGTAATAAAGTTTGGCAAATCTTCTTTCACGCTTTTCCATACAACAGGATGCGTGCACATTTGGGGGGTTCTTGCACTAGCATAGCGATTCTTGACTGTCATCTAACTGATAAGCGTAGAGAGGGATCTGCTTGAGATGGAAAGCTGTGCCTTGACTTTCTGCTGAACCAATTGTAACCCTGAAAGGAAGAATCACTGGGGAAAAGAATAGAGAATTTTTAGCTAACCAGATCCATCCTATGATATAAACTTTGTTTGCAGCCGGAGATAAAATTTTCTAGGATCCTAATGCCTCTATCCAAGTAGCGGGACTTCTCAAATTATGGTTTGAAGATCACGAGGAGGAAGTTAAACATTAACCTTGGTCCGCATAGTCATCGAATCTCAACATGATGGAACCAATATGGTTTACTTTAAAGCGTTCAAGGCGAAGACGAAATCTTCCCAGAACTTTCCCAATATCGCCATAGGGGGCCGCTGTGACCTGATTTATTAGGGTGTTGTTCTCATTATCATAAAGTAGTGAGTTCGAATCCCGGCTGACCGAAAATCCGTCGTGTTCCTAAAGGCGTCTGTGGCGCGATAAAACTGCGCTTGTTCTTTCTCACTAAGAAAGTTTTTGAATTATTTGTCAATTTTCAAGTATTCAAAATATATAATAAAATATATATAATATTATTTTCAAATAATATATTTATATTGATACAAATATTTATCTCTCGCAATAGTAATGTAAACTATCACCATATAGTAATTTATTGTAACGTAAATGGTAATTGATAATAACACAAATAAAATTAATGTAAAATGTTCCATTGTAAAGAAAAATAAATCCCTTAATCAAAACTATCTGCAAAATCTTGATTTATTTTTTAAAAAATGATGTAGAATTTTATTGCATACTTCATTGTAATTAATTTATTTTTTCCACCGAAAACATTGAAAATTATTCATGCTCGCTGATTACACTAATAATATAATTCTTATCAAAAAAAAAAAAAAAAATTCATACGCATTCAATTATACGAGTACCTCATAGTCATTTGTTAACTAATTTTTTTTTTAAAAAAAATCATGCATTTTGAAATTTAAATTTCCAGATTTTATATAAAAATGCTTATTCTATTTTGTAATAAATTGTATTATACTTTCAATAATATTGAAGATAATTTACGGATAAATATGCAATTATATAAATTATTCTCAAAAATTAAATATTAACTACGAAAATAACTTATCAGTTTTATCATGGTCCGTATCTTTTATGATGAAAATCAAGCTTTTTTCTCTGGAATCGAGTCTATTTCTGGGAAAATATAATTAAACTTACATTTGTAACATTTATATTCTCATGACATCAATATTTACTTTGAAAAAGAAAATTTATCAGTCGAATTTTATGGATATTTTGCTAGATTATGACAATTGTGACTGAAAAATGCTAAAGAGGTGATTTAATTGTTTTGAGTAAGTTGGAAGTTGGTCAGAAGTAATTGATTAATAATAGTTTTAGTAAAAATATTTTTTTCAATTATTAATTTATTAATATCAGTAAGAAATATTTATGTCTCCGATTTATTTATTTCAAGGTTTAAATTTAGATTATCGGGAAGGGATCAAGAATCAGAGTTTCTTTAGTTTTTATGATTAGAGGAAAATAGAATCATGGTTTTTGTCATGAAATATTCATTATTATATTAATAAACTTAGTGAACCATTAGGAAATTTCAAATAAAATATCTTGCTTATGCGAGAGCAAAAATTGACAATTCAAAAAAAATAAATAATGGAGGGAAAAAAAAAAAACAAAAAGAACTTTAACTTGAAGTTAAAACATAAGTCCTCCCCGGCGGGGAATCGAACCCCGGTCTCCCGCGTGACAGGCGGGGATACTGACCACTATACTACCGAGGACTTGGTTAGTTTTCATATATTAATAAATAATAATGTTATTCAAAAGAATTAATTTTTTCCTATGAATTTATGTCATATGTTTACAAAATAATATTATTTGAAAACATTAGAAATATTCTTAAAGAATCATAATTTTTAAATAAATATGGGAATTAAAATTTGTTCAATTCAAATAATAGACTAACTGTTATTGAAATGCACTCCTAAAATAGTTTTAATTAACGATTTAATTTAATTTTAATAAGTTGCTAATAACTTTTAATAGTTACATTGATGTTTAAATAACTGTAATCGCAAAAATTACAACATCAAAATATTTTTCACTCATTCAGATTACTCTGAAAATAAAATTATAGGTAAATTATAAAACAAACGAAATCAACGACTTATGTTTTAAAAGAATACAATTATTTTCATTAATAATGCAAAATTGAGCTTTAAATACCAAAGCTCTTATGTGACAAGTATGTGTATAATAAAGCTTTTGTAAACGGTATTAAATAGCATGAACTAAATAAATAAATCAACTAAATATGGACAAATCTTCTATTTATACTTTTTGTGATCAACATGCAATTATTTTATTAGTTTTTTTTCTGTAACACATAGCTTAGGAATTTATAATTTCTATTTATTTTTTAATTTTTGTTTTATAATTATTTTACAATGAATTTCATTTGTTTTGAGTAAGAAAAAACTTTCTATTGAATATGAGTAAAATATTTTGCTCTCAATCTCCTGTTAAGTAACAAATCATTAGTAGTCATCTTATTTTCTACAATAATTAATGAAAATATGAAAATCATACATTTATATCTTTTCTTTTTTATTTCTCAAAAATTTATTTTGCTTACTCACATCAATCTTTTTTCTTATGACTTAATAAAATCTAGTTCACTTTATAGCTTCATATATTTAATCTTGCCCATTTAAAGTACTCATCAAATATCATAATCACTTATGTCGTTAAAGTAAGGAACACCGAGTTGTTAATAGCAAGCTTGTGGCGCTATCTAGTAGTAAAAGTTATCATCAATTATTCATGAAAAAATAATGTCTTTTTTTAAATTTGGGAATTTTTTTTGTAGTAGTATGTTATTTAACAAAATATTTTAAATAATTAAGCAATAGACCACAAGACTTCATATGGAATAAATATGAATTATTTAGCAATGATAAAGATGGGTGAAATAAACCAAGAAATTTTTAATTCATCTTTACAGCAACAATAAAAATATTTTTTGATGTTTTTCTGTTTAAATTTAAGAAATTTAAGTTTTTTTTATAGAAATTTTATGATATCAATTTCATAAAATAAAATATGTAACTTAATATTGCACTGCTATTTTGATTAATTTTATTTGAATCTGATAACATAAAAATGTTTCGTTATATTTTGCTTAGATGGCGCCACAATGTACATATTTACATCTAAATTACAAAATAATTTAATCGATTCCATTCATTAAATTATTTTATATTTAAATTATAAAATAATTTAAAGTCGATTAAAAGGAATTATTATACGCACATCATTTTAGGAAAAAACTCCTTAAAATATAGAAAGTGTTTGAAATATTTTTGGTACAAAAATTATTTAAAGAATAATTATACACAAATAATAATAGTAAGAATAATATAATATACAAATAAAAAAAGTTAGTATCTATATATGAACTTCTCAAGAAACTTATTGACTCTCAGAGTAGGCCTGAACTATGGTATTTCGTCATCACATTATATGATTAATATGTTAGAATTTTTTTCATCATATAATAACTGTATTTTCCTATAATATAAACTTTATTTATAAGATCCTCACTATTCTGAAATTTATTGTGACAGCTCTGATTCTATTTTTGATTTTTCGCTTTGCAAACTTTAGGACGATATCATCTTCAATCCATTCAATCACAATGATTCCGAACATATTCAGACCTATGCCATATGAATTTATCATTATACTTCGATCCCATACACCCGTTTCCGATTTTGAATAAAGTGGTTTGTCATGTTTTTTATTCATTATTAATATGAGTAAATTGGTATACAACTGGACATGAATTTGACTTTACAAATCATTATAAGCAACACTTACGAAAATTAATTAATCCATTATATATATATATATACTTATAAATTAGAACTATTTTAAAAATTCTATTTCTTTTCTGTTGTCTAAGATTCTAAAGTCCATTTGTTATACCCGCGCAATTTATTACTTTATTAAATTCAATGATATTTTCATGTTGGTTGTGTTTGACAGCTTAAGGTGAATACAGCTAATTTTGGTTAGCCTTTTATCATCGTTTGCGTTTTGCCTATCCGGAAGAAATATTGGTAGAAGAGACAAGTACACATGTCGCAAGAAAAAAAAACTTGACCTTCTACTAAAAGCAAAGTAAAAGTTTCATTGTGGTCATTTGGCATGTCTTTCTTTCATGACGCGTTGTAGACAACAGCTAATATTTGGTGCAATGGGTCTTTTTTAATATAAAATTAAGAATATTTTGTCTGATTGATGGAAATTTAATGCATCGTAATTTATATTCGAGGAAAGAAATGTGAAAATTCCCAATCACTCATCCCGACAGACGTATATGTCAAAAGCAGGATTGTGTAGAGCCTGTTTTCGGTTTTTAACAGTAACTAAAATTAAAGCTTAGTAAGACTAAAAGTCCTGAACAGAAAAAAACTAGAACAAAACTCTTAATAACAAGTTCACACTGAGGTTACTGCGTTTATAACAATTCCTTTAAATAAATATTTTTGAAGCTTTAATTGAATTTTCTGAAAAAAAAATTTAATTTCTGAACATTTTAGATTATCGTTATTCAGTCTTTTCAATGCTTCAAGGGAACCTATTACAATAATTTTTAATTCTATAAGCCAATTACCTCTTATTATGTACATATTAATAACAGAATAATTTACAAAATTAGAAAAAAACAACTTTTTTATTAATAAAGAGTTAGATTTGTTTGTCGGAGGATAAATAAATAAAGACATAATTAGGAACAAATTAAAAAATATGCCGTTTTGTATGCAAGAAAAATTCTGAAAGATATCTGTTCTGGGAAAATAAAAGCGACTATACTAATTTGCTGACAATCATTTTAGTTTGAAAATCTTTCTTAGCGTAATTGTGGGAAATACCCTAATAAAATAACATTGTCTTCATATTTCATTAAAAAATTAATTAAATTGAAAATAATTAAATAAATAAAATTATGATATCAGTAGAGTTTCGCTTAATTATAACTTAGGTGAATTTTATTATATAAAATTTATTATAATTTATTAAAATAATTATTAATTTTATTAAAATTTTAACATCTACGAAATTACTAACCATGTTACAGCTATTCTCATTGATTTAAAATATCCATGACGTCAGATCATCCACATATCGTATTAAGGTGTTATAATTCCCACATGCTCACGAATTTGCTGCTTTCTTTCAAATCACATTCTTCGAGAGACAGTAAATAAAGTGAAGTTCACCATTGAATGTCTGAGAATATTGTCAAAGTTCATATTGTTTATAAAACGATTTCTTATATAAGGAGCAAAGCATTAATTAGTTTGAGAAGCCGCTTTTCCTTGACTCAAATCATTAACACATGGACACTATAACAACAAAAAAAGCAAAATGAAAAAGACATGACAAATAATTAGTTAAAATTGGCAAGGACGAGTTAAATTTTAAATTAATTAATAGAATTCTAAATTATTAATCTGTAAATAATCTGTTTTGAATCTTAAGACTATTGCCTTGCTTATGGCAACATTAAAAAATTTCTTTTAATTAATATTGCTGAAATAATAAAAACAGATTTGTAAAACATGGGCTCAAAAAAATTATTAAATTTCTTGAAATTGTTAAGTTTTTTTTTTTTTTTTTTTTTTTTTTTTTTGTGTGAGAAAGATTCGAAAACTTGAAATAGTTCATAAGACCAAGAATAATTTTCAAAATTCTGATTCAAGAAATCAGGAAGTTTTCGTTTCCAGATTTTTAAGCTTAGAATCTGAATTCTAAGCTTTGAAATCACTCCTTTACATTAAATAATGATCTATTAATAATTACTAATATTTACTGATATATTAATAAAATAAATTAACAGATTATCAGATGAAAACAATATGATATTGTTATTGATTATCGTCTGTTTTTCTTAAACTAATATACCTTCCAACTGGCAGAAGAATGGTTGGTAACAGTTCTAGCCTTGAGCTCAACAGATATCAGTTTCCTCCTCGGGTGTTCATGTTTGTAATGATTCGGATTTCCCTTTAAACTGAAAGTTCTGGTCTCGTGGAAGTCATCATGTGCAAAAAAGGACTTTAGGAGGACAAACCTATTAGATTTAAGTTGGCATATCATTTACAAATAATGACAAAAGATTAATTTTGATATATAAGTTGAAAAAAATGAGATATAAGGCATGATTATATGTTCTTATATACAGCTGATTTACAGTTTTAAATCTGAATAGGCTATAAAAATTTGTTTTGAGACACTTTTTGTTCGATTGCTCTTCGTTGGTAAATAATTATAACTGCTTTTGTCTTGGGTATGTACTATATGCATTTATCCCTGTTCTAAGAGGTTAGCATCATATGCTATTATCTAATTAATATAAATATGGATATAAAATATATAAATCAGGAAATTCATAATTCCTATAAAATATTTGCTATTATCTTGATTTAGGAAAAGAACATGTTTCTCAGAGAGGAATGAATCGATTTCGATCATGATATTAGCTCCTAATGAATAATATGTATAAATGTTGTTTTTCTGTTTTCTGAGCACTAGTTTATCAAAAAGAATGTGTCTAGTAGTTTTTTTTTTTAAATTTTATTATTTCTTCCCTAGATGACATCTGAATACATCACACTATCTTCGAACATTTTTACAGGAAGGCAGTGAATGTTCTAAAGAAGCTTATGATAACTTTAAACGCTTCGGTTATTCACAACATAATGCCAATTTAAATTTCTCATACTTAAAACTGAAAATTTTTACTGCGCATATTGAGTAATATAAATAAAGAAGTAATCTATAAGAATATAGCAGCATTTGTAGTAAATTGTAAAACTGCAATGTGTTAGTTCATTTGTCAAAATAATAGAGTTCGTTTTCTCAAATTGTAAGACATTTCGTCGCAAACATTTTGAATTATAATAATAATGGTATGTTTTAGTAATCGGTTGTAATATTGTACCATATCAAAATATAAGCAAATTATAACTCAATCTTGGTTAAGAAAAACACCTAAAACTAATTTTTGGTAATAAATTGAGTTCATTAGTTTATTGCAGCCTTAATTTGACGTTTCTCATACAAATAACTAAATAGTAGTTTCCATTAGAAATTCGACAATGAAGTAAATGGTGAGACTCATTATTCTTGTTTGCAATGCAAGGTAAAATTACTATAATTTAAATAAATTATACTAAGTGAATTTTAATTGTAGTAATTAATTTTAATTGTAGTTTGTTTAATTGAAAATGCTCATACAGATTTACCAATGAGGAATATCGATATTTTTGAGATATTTAATTCCTATGCTTAGTTTATTATTGACTCTTTAATTAGTATTTGCTTTTATGGCTGCAATTTTTGTTTCTTTTAAAATTAAGAGCAAAATCAATTAACTTAAATTCTGTATTCAAGGAAATTGAATTTTATTCTCAGTTTAAGACGTAAAGTATTTTATATCTATTACCGCAACATTTATAAGTATAGATCTCAATGGAAAAAGTATGACTTTGACACATTAATCTAAAAAAAGGGGAATAAACATGCTATAAAAATGTATATTCTTAGTAGGGATTTTTTTAAAACTCAAATGCACTTTTTCATACGTGTATTTAATATTTACTTTAAATACGAATAATTTAACAAAACAACTGTTATATCATTAAACTATGGAAAAACAAGTTAGGATTTCAAAAACCTAAGATCAAAATATATAAAATTAAAGGCATTAAAATATTTAATTTATAATTTCATGCATTATATATGCTTAGTTATAAAATATCACACATGATGTTGTTTTTACATGTTATCTTTATTTGTGTGGATAAAGAGAACATAAAATAGTTAAATTATAATTTATTTTAAAATTTTGTACAGTGCACTTTTCATCCTCTGTAACTTGTTTTCATTTTCTTTCTTTTTTACGCTATAATGTTATCTTTATTTTGAATTATTTCTAGTATTCTTTCTAATTTATTTCTAATAAATACAGCAAAACATTATTATAAATGCATTTCCAAAAACCGAAATATTTATCAACATTTTTCGAATTTCGCTGATTTTTAAAATATATAAAATATTTAAAAAATCAAAACTTTCCAAAGATATAAAATAATATTTTGTATTTTAATATTGTAATGTGCAATGTGTTTTTCGTGACGAATACAACTCTAAAACAGAATGCTTGTGGAATGAAAATCTGTGGCGAAATTGGTGACAAATTTAACTTCTTTCCAATTAACTTCTTTTCCAAAATGTTTGTTTTAGCAGATTGAATGTAACTTGAAAACATGTGTTAATTGAATAAAAAAAGAATTATGTTTATTCGTATCAAATATGCAAAATAACATATATATCGATAATAAAATATTTTTGTGAGAAAATGTGTTATTTCCTAAACAACATTCTACTTAATAATGGTTGCATCAAGTATGATTTTTTTTTTGTATTAGAAATAACTTGAAATTTTATTTATTTAATTTCACTACATAAAATTACCCAAATAGACAACATATGCAATACGGCAGTGAATGTATTAAAAGTATGATTATATAAGATATAAAGTTAAAATCATAATCGTAAAAAAAATTCTACAAGAATTTTGTAATACCTATATTTATCAATATATTTTTACCAATGAAAATTTAATCATTATTGTAAGAGAAATTTAAAAATTTCTTTTGTTTCCTTTTGAATATTATATTGATTTATATTCATTAATTTGTGTAAATAATTAATTTTAGCCTATTCAAATTTTTTAAGATATTAAATGGACTTTTAAGTTTGGAATCTGTACCGCACTTTCATTTTAGGAAAACTACAATTTTCTTTTACTTTTCTTATTCCTCAATATTTTTTCCCCGTCTGGAAAATGTACTTTTGAAAAACATTTTCTGAAATACTTCAATCTGATCATGTATTGAACTTGAAAAACATTCCAGCACACCTTTTTTGTATCTCATTATCGGTATTTACAACACAACAACGACACATATTACGGTTCTCAATAAAGTAAAAAAAATTCTTTTTTGTATTCACAGGTATGATTAAGTGACATTTTCACCATTAATGCCACTATGTCTCAGTAGAAAGTTCCTATTGACGAAAAAATTTGCTCAATTTAAAATAATATTATTATAGGTAATTATTTTGTGGCCAGTTTTGGAAAATAATAAATGAAGAAAATATTCATATAATAAAAATAAATAAATAATAATTTGTAAAAAGTTACTAAAAGTATTAATTATCAAATATTGCTTCTTTCATTGTATTGAAGAATTGATTGAGGCACACAAGAAAATTATAATAAAGTTTATTCGTGGTTCATCATAATTTTTTGTATTCATTGTTTTTGCATTACTCACTAATACATGCAGAAATCCTTTACTTGCAGCAAAATTTCATCTAATGCAAGAACCTATAAAATACAATATACGAAAAAAAAAAAAAAAAAAAAAAAAAAAAAACTCTTTTTTTTTTTTTTTTAAAACAAAAATTGTGTTATTTCCCTTCAAATCATCAATTATGTTTTTTAAAAACCCTTAAAAATCTAATAATACCCTTAAAACTTAAAAAAACTATCTCATTCGTGTACTAGATTCGAAATTAATTTATCATAATTTATCTTTCATTAATTTAAATTAGAAGAGTAGAAATATAAAAATATCTCTAATTTATTATGTTACATTTTTATACATTTTAGCTTTCACAAGGTTTGAAAAATAATAAAATTTGAAATATCGTATCTATTAAGAGAAAATAAAAAACTTTTTTCTTACAATTTCGGCTAATGTAAGAATTATCTTATTCAATTACAATTATTAATTAACACAATTATATATTTTATTCATTTGTTAAAGATGAATTAAAAAATTTCAGTGAATAATAATTCAGTTCAGTAAATAAATCTTTTTAGAACGTTAAACCTTCTAAAAATAGACAAATTAGGGAAAAAAAAAAAAATTAAGAGAAAATCTTAAAATTTCTATGTTATCTTCTTCTAGATCTTTATAGCTTTCCAAATCATGTTCTGTTACAAAAGAATTGGCATCCGATAAACCAGATGCAGTATTTTTAAAAATAAAAATTATAATATTGTTTTAATATAATATAGAAAAAGTATAATGAAAAGAATTTTATATCTGAAAATGAATCTGTGCTAATTTTTAGGAAAATGAAAGCCTTCTCAAAATTACAAACTTCTAATTAGAAATTTTACTTGCATTTTATTTTTAAAATCAAAAGGAAATAAATCTAATTGATTAAAGTGGTTGGGAATGCTTTAAATTTTATTATTTAATTTTACATTATTTATCATAAAACTAAGATTGAAATTTTAACGGAAGTCAGAGTGGCTGATCTTCGATATAAATATAGAAAAACACATAAATTTTCAGTTTTCAGAACAATAAATTTTTCTACTTTTCCTTTTGCAAATCAAATTATAATTTTCGCCTGTTTATTCGGATTAATGAAATTTTATAAAATAATATAGACTGAGCAATTAAAAGCATATCCATATTTTTAAATGACCCCCATTATAAAAATTACAATATGTAAATTATTAAATTATTAGTCAAAGTTTGTTATTTTTAAGTAATTTTATTTTATAATATTTTTATCGTTACAGAGTCTTAAAAAAAAAATTTACAGAATAATTAGTTTATAAAGAGATGGATAGATGGCGCCACTAAGTAATTTTTTAGATTGAAAATATTACAGTAAATTATTTTTTTTAACGATCTTTCCATGGTATTATAAATCTATTCATTTTATTTAAAACATTTAATTATTTATATATATATATATATATATTAATTTTTTAATCTTCATGACTGTTGCTTATTTTTGCCTACAATATATATTTATGGAAATATTCAAAACAGATTCCGAAGAAAACTTTTTTAGATTTTTAATCTAAATAGGGCGAAGCTAAAGGGTAAAAATACAAATAGTTTTAGAATGAAAAAAATAGTAGTTTAACATAAAATACGAATTACAATTTGCTATTTCCCGATGCCCTTTAGAAGTCATAAAATGAGATCATTTGGATAACTATGCATTCTAATTTATAATGAATACGCAATATATATGTATTCTGTGAGTTTTTATGCTAAAAATACATGTTCTGAATATTTTCTGAAATTTCATAGCTTGTCCTCATTTCTGAAGGTATATTGTTAATAGAGTTCAAAGTGAAATTATTAATATTTCAGCAAAACACTTCTCCAAATTAAAAAGATATATATTTGATTGTCAATATTTTAACACATTATATCACATTCATTTGTCCCTTCATTTAATATCTATATATAAAATAACCAAATATTTTTAATTAAAACAATACTATTTAAGAAATTAATTTGTTTCCTACCGTTTCTAACTTTGATCAACTAATTATAACCACTACTGACAAAGTAATATAAATCACACGGATAGAAAACTAAAATTAAAAATAGGAAAGCAAAAATTTTGTTATAATTTTTGTTTTAATTTCTAAATTCTATATCATATTTTATATCATAACTCGTATTTTAGAGATAAAGATTAATTCTACAATTTCAAAAATATAAACTAAAAAACTAAATATAATTTATGTTTGTCTCGTGACTTAAAATCCTAATTAAACGGCGAGAACAATTCCAAAAGTGGCATTCGGATCTATCAATTGCCCCATAAGTTGAATGATATCATGGCACTACTTCTAAATTTATCTATACAAAAGTCGATTGAAAATCTTGACTACGTCAGCATCAAAGTCATTCTTTACCTAAAATAGAACGTTTAAAGTTGGTCAAAAATGTTTGGAAACAGTAATTGATAAGCAATGTAAATAGACATCATAATAAAAACAATTAAGAAAAATTATGTTTTATGTAAAAATTTTATTAATAAAGAACTTTATGAAGCATTCTTACAAATATTCTCTATTTTTAAGGATTTATTCAAACGTATTCTCAAAAATTCGATTGTGATCATCGATTTATTTTACATTATTTAAAACTCTTTTTTTATTTTAATTATACCAGTCTTTCACAGATAAAACATTGTCTCTTCTCTAAATATAGAAAATAAGGCTTAAAATTAAGCTTGTAAGAAAATATAATAGTAAACAAAATTTAATTAATAAAAAATATAATGCATCAAGCAAAATTTAGGACTGTAAAATAAAAGAGAATTATTTCGAAATTAATTCGCGCAAACACTATTCATGAAAATACAAGATAATTTTGAGAGAATTTAATGCAATCTGTACAGAGAAAAAGAAGAAAATTCTGACAATAACTTATATAAGCGTGGAAATTTAATATATTACTAATTTACTTAAATTTATAAAATCCAGACTACTTTCTTAATTTTTCTGCTTAACTTTATTTTTTATTTAACTTGAAATATTTAATAATTTTAGAAAAATTTAATTGTATGTTAATAGAGCTATCTATGTATCTTTGTTTTCGTAACATATGAATGGTCAGTTAATTGTTGTATTTATCCATAAATAGAAGTGATTAAGCATGATATAGTTTCGCATTTTCTTGAAAATAAAATAAAGTTTAAATCAACTGAAATGTGCATTTTAAAGTAGAGCTTAAATAGAAAAATATTACGTGAGAGTAAAACTATACTTCCTAAATTCAATAAAAATAAAGAATATTTCTACAGGAATAAGAAATTTTACAGACGTATGATTTTTATTTTAATTGGAAAATATTTTTTACGAAATATTATTTTGTAAATGTTAGTATTATTTCTACTTAATTAGTTAAATAAGTGAAATACTTAGCAATCAATTAAGTAATATTTCTTATTAATAATTACTTAATTAAATACTACATAATAAAATGACTAATAACCAAATTTTTTAAAAAATGTTTAGAACTAATGTGGGGTCTAAGAAAGGAAAATAAGTAAGGTAAGATTAAAAGAACAGTATAGAGTTATATATTTTTATGCATTAAGTATAGAGTTATATATTTTTATGCATTAATATGCGTACATAAATCAAATATTTGACTCAAATATAGGGATCGAATAACTTAGATTAAATCAATATATACGATGAATATATTTAATTTTATATGATGAGATATAAGAGTAATTTTTCAAGAGAGAAATTACAAATTAATATGCTTTTAAATACAAACAATTAACTTTTCTAAGAAAATTATAATTTTTCATATTTAAAAAAGGTTTGCATATTAATTGGATATAATTTGCAAAAATATTTAATGCATCTTTAATGCACACTTATATTTGAGGTAGGTAAAAAATTAAATAAAAAAATACATTTTAATCATTAACATTAAAATATCATCATTAAAAATAAGGAAAATTTTAAATCTTCATAAATTTAAACTCGAATATTAAATTCCCCTATTCAGTGAATAACATGAGTTATTTTAGATATTTTTGTATTATTAGAAAGTACAATAAAACAAGAAGTGTTAAAATTATATTTCAAATAAAATTAAGAAATTCTAGGAAGTATTTTTAATTTTTAAAATTGAAATGTCTAAGAAAAAAAAATGCAACTTAGTAAAAATTAATGCAGCTTAAAAAATTCTTTTAAAAAAATTAAATTTGGATATTAATCTGATTAAGAAATTTGTATTCAATCTACACAATCTAATTTTTCCATTTACTTTAAAATAGGTTGTCCTTTCTTAGTTGAATATTCATTTATATATATTAATTCAATTTGAAAAGCTAAAAATTGGCTTTGAAAAATTTTAAGAACTTATGAACCAGTTTCTCAGAATTTTGTTAAAAATTAAGGCATATTAGCACATTTGTATGATAAGGTTATATGTATATGTATATGCTTATAACACAGTATGCACATTCCTGGAAAAAACGCATTGACGTAAACGTTACATTTAAGGAAAATGCCTTGAAGAAAGCTAAAATTGCATAAACACGCCTAGTCATAAAATCTAGGCCTATATCATGATAAATGGCATAGCAGTTAAGAAAAATACATAAAGTAGAGAAACAATTCAAAACTAAATTCAGACTGAAATATTTAAAATAGATTTGTGAGAGAAATAATAAATCAAGAATTACTTATTAAAAGATTGAATTAAAGGAAGTCCCATTTTCGTAATACTTATCTATGCTATAAAGAATATCACAACAACTAGGTAAAAGAAGATATTTTTTTACTTTTGTTAATAAAAGCAACTACAGCAAATTATAGATCTTATAAACCCACTGAAATCTGATTCTTAACATGGGGAATTATAAAAATTCAGCATATCTCAACCTATAAAAGAATCTAAATAATTTAAATCTGTCAGATTATTATATTTATTCATCTTCATCCTGTAAGTACATATTTTTTGTCTGGTGATATATATTCATCATTTATAATTATATTAAAAATTCCCATATTCTCCCCCCCCCCTCACTTCTTCCTATTCATGATGCAAACTATAGTAGATTTTTTTTTTTTCAAATACTTATAAGCACTCATTGGTAAAATCACATTGATGTTTAAAATTTACCTTTTACACTTGTCTGTACAGCGTATTTATTTCAGAAATTAATATAAAGAAATTATTTAATGAATGAATTCCTCTATGTTAAATATTAAAACTAACTATTTATTAAAAGTTAGTAATTTCTACGTTAACTATAAAAATTACGTTTCTATGAAAATTTTCGTTGGATATGATAGGCACTTTTTATAATTCAAAGATAAAATATTTAATAAATTTTAAATTGTGGATTTAAATGTTTCTAAAAGTGGAGGCACTGAAATCATCGTTTACAAATGAAAAATTCGAAAACTTGGCCAAAAAATCTAAAAAGCTCTGAATCTCATTTATGCTCATAAATAATCAGTAACATAAATAAATCTAATATTCGTAATTTATTCACGTTTTTAGTTATTATTTTTAATTTTCTAAAATTTCGTGTGGCAGGAAAACAAGTTTCTTTCAGTATTTAAACTTTAAATCAACTGTTATTGTTACTTCTTGACGAGCAACAAAATATTAAAAATGTTTTGCTTTCATTGAATATTACGTATATTTTTTTATAATGTTTTATTGCATGAAATCATGCATCAAATTAGATTTCTTATTTTAAAAAAGTGAAATTTCCTGCGACACATGCGTGATTTCAAATAATCTCTTAGGGGAAAATTTTAAATTTAGAAATCGAAGCATCTCTGCGTTGTGATCTTTCTTTGTTTAAAAAGCAAATTCTTCTCTGAATCAGTTAAATGTAAAAGTTTGGAACTTTTATATTTAACTGATTTAGACAAGATATATTTTGCTTAATAGGTTTAAAAAATGTCAAGTAAAAATGAAAAGGAAACAATGTTAGGTGCTTATCCGATGCAGATAAGTCAAAGTAAACAAGCTTAGACGATGGATAAGTCAGGTTTTAAGCAAAAAAGCTCTTCTTTAAAATTTTTAAAACAAATAATAGAATAAATCTTTATGATGTATAAGTAAAATGCCTATTTCTTATTTGCTACTGATCTGAATAATAGATATATATATATAGGTTTTAGTACTTTTTTGTTTAATAAATCTGCAGATATCATGCTCTTTGTTATTACTAAATATTTTACAGCGTGATCTAAATTTAACAAAAAAAACAAAAAAAAAAAAAAAAAAAGACTTTGCTTTTGTGTTTCATTAAAAAAAATGAAATTAGAAAATCATTCGAGCTAGAAATAAAAACTACGATTAATAATTGTTATGTTTATAAAAAAATATACAAATAAAAAGTTAAAAAATTGATAAAATATTCCTTTTCGTGAAAACTTTTTGACTCGAGTGATAGTTATTAAGTATTTACTTTCGAATAAAGTGAATAAAATCTTTCGAAAAAATTACTCTCGAATAATCTTCTCACGAATTTTAAATCCGCAGAAATACAAAATAATTTCGAATTCGAAAATTAAATGTCACTCAATTTTAAGTGAGTTAAATATTGTTGAGACAACTTTATTTGACTATATAGAAATAAATATAGCTTTTTTTCTAAATGCAATAATTTGAAGAAGCAAAATTGCACAAAAGTTTTTAACCAATAATATAAATTAAATTACTAAAATAAATTAATAATAAAAAACTAAATAATAAAAGTAATGTCTTAATATACTAAATAATAAAGTTTAAAATCAATTTATTATATATATATATATATATATATATATATATATATATATATATATATATATATATATATAATTATATTCCCAATTATATGTTGGTTAAAAGGAAAGCAAAACACATTAAATTTTATTTCATTCATTTATTATAATTGCTATTCATATACATTTTATGTTTAGCTTGATGCATTTAAATAATTATATTATAAGATATAAAAAGATTTATTAATATAACACAGAAAAACACACAAAACTGGTTTTTATTTGAACTTTCTCTTCTCAGCTCCAATTATATACTGGGCTCCATTTATGGTGTAAATTATGTCTAATCACCATATAATTTCACGCCAAATGTATTCTTCCTTAGATGTCGCCAATTAATTTTAGCTGGGAATGTGTGGGTGATTTGGCAAGAATACAAGCAGCATAAATTATTTTTATGCTAGATTCGAAATGTTTCATTTAAAAAATTTATACATCAGAAGTAAAGAGGATTTACATGTAGTTGTAAAATTAAGACCATAGTAATGCGAAAATGGCAAAAGCATTTTTAAAAATCATTAGAACTATCTTCTATTAAAACTCTAACTTCCTGCACTTTTATCGTAAACGCAAAAATCTATCAATTAACTTCGAAAACTTCAAATTTATCCTTCTAAGCATGATTTAGACAATCCGCGTCAGTACTTTTCATTTACAATTATAATTAATTATATGAATCCTGTGTAAACATAATTATGAACTCCAAATTCACAGTAATTGGCCACAGTTAAGAATTCGTTTGCACTAAAGTTGTCAGCTTGGAAAAACATTAAAAATAATTCTTCTCTCTCTCTCTCTCTCTCTCTCTCTCTCTCTCATTTTATATATATATATATATATATATATATATATATATATATATATATATATATATATATATACACACTACTGGCCATTAAAATTGCTACACCAGGAAGAAATGCAGATAACATGATATTTATTGGACATATATATTATACTAGAAATATATAGCAAGTGATTAAATTTTCAAGAAGTTTGGCTGGATATATACTGAGAAATCAGTACCCAGAACAACCACCTCTGGCAGTAATAACAGCAGTTAAAAGCCTGGGCATTGAGTCAAACAGAGATTGGATTGCATGTACAGGTACAGATGCCCATGCAGCTTCAACGCGATGCCACAGTTCATCAACCGTAGTGACTGGCGTTTGGTGACGAGCCAGTCGGTCGGCAACCATTGACCAGACGTTTTCTATTGGTGAAAGATATGAAGAACGTGCTGGCCAGGGCAACAGCCGAACATGTTCCGTATCAAGGAAGGTCCGTACAATACCGGCAACATGCGGTCGGGCATTATCCAGCTGAAACGTAGGGTTTCGCAGGGCTCGAATAAAGGGTAGAGCCACGGGTCGTAACACACTAGAAATGTAGCGTGCACTGTTCAAAGCACCGTCAATTCAAACAAGAGGTGACCGAGACGTGTATCCAATGGCACCCCATACCATCACGCCAGGTGATGGGCCAGTATGACGATGACGAATGCACGCTGCCAGTGTGCGTTCACCACGATGCCGCCAAACACGGATGAGACTATCATGATGCTGTACACAGAACCTGGATTCATCTGAAAAGATGACGTCTCACCATTCATGCGCCCAGGTTCGTCGTTGATCACACCATTGAAAGCGCTCTTGTCTATGAAACGTCAAGGGAAGCCGCAGTCATGGTCTCCGAGCTGAGAGTCCATGCTGCTGCAAACGTCGTCGAACTGTTCGTGAAGACTTTTGTTGTCTTTCAAACGACCCCGTTTCTTGACTCACGGCTCGTGACGTGCTTGCACGATCCATTACGGCCATGCGGATAATATGCCTGTCTTCTGGGCTGCTAGTGATAGGTGGCCGTTGAGATCCCGCATGGCCGTTGAGATCCGTATTACCGTCCTGAACCCATCGATTCCATATTCTGCTTACAGTCATTGGATCTTGACCGACGCGAGCAGCAATATAGCGATAAGATAAATCGCAATCCCGGTACGCTACAATTCGAACTTTATCAAAGTCAGAAATGTGCTGGTACGCATTTTTCCTTCTTACACGATCATCACAACAACTTTTCACCAGGCAACAACGTTCAAATGCAATTTGTGTATGAGGAACCGGCTGAACAATTTCCTCATTTAAACACAATTTAGGTGTCGCTACTGGCGCCTGCTTTGTTTGAATGCGCTGAAAAGCTAATCATTTGCATATCACAACACCTTCTTCCTTTCGTATAAATTTCACGTCTGTAACATGTCGCCTTCGCCTTCTTGGTGTAGCAATTTTAATGGCCAGTAGTGTGTATATATATATATATATATATATATATATATATATATATATATATATATATATATATATATATATATATATATATATATATATATATATATATAAAGAGTAACTTATTATTCGAATTTTTATTAAAAAATAGGTTAGGAAAATATTATTTGCTAAACTTTTTTAATTTGAAAAATATAATTGAAATATATCCATAGAACAGTGTTAGCCATTATGTGAAGGAAATTGAACTAAATATATATAATATATAGGTTTTCAAAAGATATATAGTTATTTAAGAGGAAAGAAATGTGGTTTTTTTTTTCAAATAAGTATAAGAAAAGTAAGGAAAAGATGCACAAAGGAATCAGGAGCAGGAAAACTGGTATTAAATATCGCTAATACATACATACATATACATATATATATATATATAATATATATATATATCTGAGTGCGAGTTTAAGTATTTGATAAATATATATATATATATCTGAGTGCGAGTTTAAGTATTTGATAAATATATATACATCTTCTATAACAGAAAATAAAATGTAAATATAAACTAACTATGTTTAAATTTTACAATTATTTTTATAGTATTTAAATAAGCAGATTGATTAAATTATTAAACATGAATTAGAAAATTCACAATGCTAAATATTTTGTTCGTGTGACTTAATGTACAAAATCTTCTCATTTTCATCACATCGAATGAATCTGTTTAACGAAGTTAGTGTGACAAAAATTTAAAGACGATAAATATTTGTTGAATATGAGGTAAAAGTGCATTTAGAATCCTAATCTTAGAAAGTAATTATTTTTTATATACCTAGAAAGATAAGTAACATATTTACTTAAAATTCCAAAACTCCTAACTTATATACATATACTTCTCACGGTGTTTGCTTGTTTATTTGACAAAATACTTCCTTTGGGTCACCCCGGAAAGAAAATCGTCTGCAGTGTCTCAAATTATCAGAGGTATTTATCACTCCCAGGGTGGTCTTTTCCTGTAACGACTGTCTAGATAAAAGTTTAGTCTCAAATATGAACATGATGAAACATTTAAAGTTTCTTTTTAGTGTGGGATTTTTATGATTTAAATAAATCTCCGAGAATTAATAACGTTGCCTGACTTGAAATTTAATATGATCAGACATTGAATCTAGTGTTTTATCAAATTCTTAGCTGCTTTAAATGAAATTTTTAAGGGTATTGAGGATGATAGTATTGTGTTTTTTTAAAAAAAACCTGTCTTGCTATCACAATACTTGTTTTAAGAGATAAATGGCCAAAAATTTTTTCCGATAATTTTGAAAAACAAGGTGATATGCATATCGTAAGTGTTTAAATATTCCAGCGATATGGTGATTTTTAAATTTTTAAACATTAGGGAACTTTATAAACATAAAAGAATAGATAATTTAAGCAGCAAAAAATAGAGGACTTTAATTAATGTTTTATGATTAAAATAATGCATTAAAAAATATCTGTTTGTTAAATTTAAAATAGTTTTTGAGTTTTTATATTATATCTTTTTAATATTTGTTTAATATATGGGGAAATTACATACATCGAAATAATTTTATTATAATTTAATAAAATAGTTAATTTATTAATGTTACAAATATAAAAAATCTCTTTTTTTATGTATAATTTCTTTATATATAAAAAATCTCTTTTTTATATATAAAGTTATTCCTATAATTTATGTGAGAAAACAAAAGTTAGTAATAATTTAAATATCTCTTTTGAATTCCAATTTTAATTGTTTGTATTTATTTATGATAGTTTTAAATAAAATTTATTATTGATATATATGTCACATGAACAGCCTGGTAAATAAATTATAACAATTTTGAAATTAGATTTTTAAAAAAATCAGGATTAAAATGATATATATATACATATATATATATAAGGAAATTAAATACTAACCTACCTTCATAAGGTTTCAGCTTTAAGGAAATAACTAATTTTGTCTTTCCTATTTTTTTCTTTTTTTCACGTACCATGAAAAAAATTCCATATTTCTAAACCTCAAAAGAACATTTAAATTTGGAGTTCGAGATCAACTAATTGACAAATAATATTAATAGCAATAAAAGGTAAAATGCATTGATACATTTAGCAAAAAAGTATTATACATACACTGCTTATTTCATATTATATTGTTGATTGTAATATCGACTGCTCGTTATTTAGTTTTAAAAGTCCCAAATCTCTTTAACTTTATAGAGGCTGCAGTTTAAGATATTCATCCAAAAGCAGTATATTCAGTCATGAATACAGCACGGTAAAATGCTAGCACGTTTTTAATTAATATTTTACTGAAATGTCGATTGTAAATTATCCTTTGTACTTTGTCCTCTAAGTTTTGCGATTTCTTTCCGAAGGAAAGCAAGCTAATGAACATAACGATTAAGAAATCAGAAGTTCCTGCGAGTTCATCCGAAGATTATTAATGACTTTTGGGTTTGGAGAACATAAATTATAACAACTAAGAGGAAAAGAGTCGTGACTAAATTTGTTCTTCAGTTTAAAATTGACAGTCCACAAGCAGGTGACAAAACATGTGTTTTTGAAGTCCATATATTTTGAAGACCGTTGTCAACCCAAACGACTTTATCACAGGTGATGAAGTCTTTGAGGCTGCAAATGGAAAAGGATTTTCAAGCCAATTATCGCGAAAAAGAATTGCTTTGTTTTGTTTTTTTCCTCAATAGATAGTTGTAAAATGTAGGACAATTTTGAGGTTATTCACCTTTCAAAAAGCTGTAAAATAAATCATTAATATGAGGCTGAAATTTCAAATCATTCAGCATTCGGATATCAGCCATCAAATCAACTTAAATTCATAAGGATTAATTTAAATTTCTAAAATGATACTAATACAGTAAATTATAAAAAAAACTATACTTGCATATTGGCCATTATATATTTATTAAATATAAAATTTCAATTACATTTAGTGTATGAATTTTCATTTGCGTTTTTAAATAATTTATACTAATTATTTATTCCATTTATTAAAAAAAATTGGAACTCTCATTAAAATTAATGTTCATACTATATAATCAATTAAACTTATGAAAAGAACGCTACAGTTAAAATTTCATTGCCGTTTGATATCATAAATATATTATTGTAACGAATTCTCATATCTTTGTTGCTTCTAATGCTTCTACAACATAATAATATGTATTATTTTAGAAATCTCAATATATATAGCTATTAAAAGAATTATGCTTTATATTGCATTATATAAACTTCATACTTTTTATATAGATTATATTTTTATATATATCTCCAATTATTGGTCTCATGAAATGCGATAAATGATATTTTGTTTTAAATAAAATATTTTCTAAAACAGAAGTTTCTTTGTTTTGCAGTTATTATTTTAGTAAATAGATAAAATACGAAAGGAAAAACAAAATTTTATGGAACATAAGAATAACTATAACATTGGAATATATCTTTTTCGTAAGGATTTATCATTTTCATAAGTCCCATATTGCCAACCTAATTGGAACAAGACAACAATAACAACAATATTATTAAGTATTTATCTTTTCCATATCATGGTAATGATTACATTCTTATTTTATTTTCTAGAGAAAATTTTATAGATATTGTATTATACACAAACAGATTAAATGAAACATTTACAATATTTTCATGTAAGAATTTAAATTAGAATTTTAAGTCTCAATCTTGTCTCGATTTATTGGAAAATTACAAACAGCATATTAAAATAACAAATAAATATAAAGCAATAATTAAATAATAAAATAATTGCAAACCGAAAGAAATATAACAACGTATTTTTCTTAAATTCGTTTAAATTTGTATTTTTGAAATAAAAATATTTTGTAAATCTTTTAATTTTGAAGAGAAAACATGAGAAAGATATTTAAGTTTAACGAGATACCATTAAGTGTTATTTTAAGAAATAAAACATATATTCTCGTAATTGGAATTATTACTATGCTCATGTAATTAAATTTATTTAATAAAAATATCTACAAGACTTTAATTGTCATATTTTAAATTAAGAGCTATTTTATATCTTTTCTAAGAATTTAATTTACAACATGGTTTATTGAAAACAATACTGGTTGTTTTGTTCAATTGTTCAGTTTTTAGATCAGAACTATAGATATCTATGAGGGATTAAATTATATAGACCCGACCTTTGAACTTGTTTTCAGAGACATCTGGACACTAATGGGCAGTCGTGCCTCTATACAGCAGCTGTCTCATTGGACGACCCTTGGGGATAAGACAAGTGTGAATATTTTAGACCTTGTGACACGACTTTCTACTAAACACTCTATTCATTTCTTATGGGTTCCTTTTCATGCTGGATTGAGTGGTAACGAAATTGCAGACAGCTTGGCTAAGTTTGCCACTGCTGACACCTTGCAGGGCAACGCTATTCTAACATTTTTCGGAAATTTCCACTATTAAAAGGATGGAATTGAACACAATTTGGAGAGATCCGTTGCCCACTCTTGGTATTTTGGGTAAAAACCTCATTAGTGGGCACCAGCTCAGTATCCCTAGGATGTAGGTGAACTCTTCTTTCACGTTTTTAGAGTGGCCACATTATGTCCCTTTCTTTTCAACAGGGCCAGAAAGTCTTTCTGGAGTGTCACTGGTGCAAGGCTGAACAGGCCTTCCCGAGACATACTCTTGACTGTCTGAATTTTACTGTAAACGAGGTTTTGGAGAATCCTATTTTATTTTTAGACTTTTTAATGATTTTTGGTTTTATGGAGATGGTAGACCTACATCATCTGGGATTAGAAACAACAACAACATAATGGTTAAAAGTGTTTTTAGAAAAAAAGTTATTTTTAGAATTAGGTAAGAAATAATAATATCAAAGCAGTCAAACTGTCTCTATGGTAAATAAATAGAATTATATCCATTAAAATTACTACGTCAATTTTTTTTCTGCCAATTTCTTAGAATTTCCTCAATAAGATGATGGAAAAAATCGGAAAGTGACGAAAATGTATTCAAAACAAACAGCAGTATGCATACACTTTTGCTTATTCTGAGCTACTTATGTGCTTTTACACAGCTCAATTTTGATATCAAAAAGTAGATGTAAGAATTGTGCTAATATATATGTATGTCAATAAAATTGATTTATAAATTTCAGATTAAAGGATTATAATTACAGCTGAAAAATATGAAAATGAAATGACAGCTCGAGAATTAACTATCAAGCTCTTCTATCTCAAATACTAGAGGCAATATATACTGAGAGAATTACTTATATGTTATATTGAAATCATGAAGTATATCCAACCAAAATGATGGAATTAGTTTTTTTAACTGTAAGTAAATTCATAAAATATTTCCACTCAGAATTTTCGATATTTCTCTCTAAATGTTCAATTTAAGTAAAATTTAAAATCCATTCTGGACATAGAAAAGCTTTAGATGCATCAGATATTCTTGGGATTTTTTTTGCTAAATAAAATTTTGCACGTTGCTTTACATGAAAATGACTCCGCATATTTATCCCTTGAGAGATAACACTAATAACCACAATATATCATATTTACTTATTGAGACAGATTTCTTCTAATCATTTCTAGAAGTCCAAAATCGAAAAACATCGTCTCTGTACGTCAACATTCTAACAAATGAGGTCACTTGAAGTAAAAATTGAAGTGCTAATTGCAGGATTTTCAAACAGATATACGACTGAGGGCAAATTTCAAGTTTAAATTTCATATGTTTAGGTTCTTCATGTAGAATCTTTTAAATCTACCTTAGTCGATAAAATAGTTTTTAGGGAACAAATTCCTTTGACACTAGCTTGGGAATAGGTAAAAAAATCCCGCTCACAGAGTTTTGCAAGATCATCAAATTTCAATAGAGCTATCAAATATAAATCAATCTACATAAAGTGCATTTTACATTCATTCTAAATTAATATATTTTTAAGTGTCATTTTCTTTAATAACTGTGATCTTTAAGAAAAATAATTTATATATATACACTTAGTCACAAAAGTAAGTATGCAGAATGTATGAGATGATGTCCTATGAAAAATGACAGACCTACAATAGTAGAGTTTTCAAATTAACAATTTATTTCGATTACAGCAAAATAAAGCTTAATTACAAAATAAAAAATATTTAAAAAATACAAATATTTTTTAGCAAGATGAGCATAACTTAAAATAGGATGTAACTTACATCATAAAAGTAAGTATGCAAAAAACAAAAATAAAGACATTAATATTACAAATTTTAAAATTTTTGAAAAAGTAATAATTTGTTGGATAGCCTTTGGCCTTTATAACAGATCTCAATCTATATGGCACTGATTTTACTAAATTTTGAGTGACAGATGATGGTATTTTCTTCCACTCATTCAAAAGGATATTTTTAAGATCATTCTTAGTTTTTATCTCTTGCTTTCTAATTTGGTGATCGAGATAATCCCACAAGTGTTTAATGGGATTAAGATGAGGTGACTGCGGTGGAATTTTTAGCTGTTTTCACACGTTATATTGCAGCCATTCCCGAACAATCCGAGCAGTATGTTTGGGTCATTATCTTGTTGGAAAGTGAAGGATCCATCGAGTCCCAATTTAGAAGCACTTTGGCTTAGAATATTCTTTAAAACATTCAAATAGCTATATTGATTCATTATTCCGTCGATTATAAATAATTTCCTACTGCAGTTGCTACCAAGCAACCCCAAACCATAATCGAACCACCACCACCGTGTTTCACAGTTCCTTTCATGTTCGTTGGTTTTAGAGCTGCATTTGCTTTCCTCCAAGTGTTTTAGTGTCCACCTGACCCGTGGATGTCAAAATTACTTTCATCCGAAAATATCACGGAATTCCAAACATTTCTGTCCTGATTCAAATTTTCTTTTGCAAAATCTATTCTCTTTTTACGATTCACTTTGCTAACAAATGGTTTTCTTCCCATGTTTCGACCATAGTATCCGGACTTCCGCAACACATGATGAATTGCTTCAGAATTGCATGACTTTGCAAAATTGTTTTTCACATCACTTGTCAATTTTGGTGCGCTAATTTTCGTATTTTTTTTTCACATTTCCAACAATAATTCCCCTTTTTGATCCGTGTAAATGAGGGGTCGTCCTGTTCTTGGCTTGTTTAGAGTATTTCCCTCAGCACGGAACTTGTCATTGAACTTTTTGCACTGTTGCATGTCTTTTGCCTATGGTCTTTAGGACTTGCTTTCCTTATGGAGCTTTATTATTTCATCCTTTAGATCTTTTGATAATTCTTTTCCACGTGGAGGCATTGCTGAATTGTTGATGTACTTAAAGCTCAAACTCAATGAATAAAATGATACATTTATTTTATTCTCTCTCTCTCTCTCTTTAGAATAAAATAAATTTATCATTTCATTTTATTTTAAAGATTATCATTTTGTTCACTTAATTTATCATTTTATTTTATTTTAAGAGTAAAATAAAATGATATATTAAGAATTTAAATAGCTTTCCAAAGCAGATTTGTTTTTGTCGCTACATTAATTAGATTTCGAGATATGAAGGATTTTGTAAAGATTAGGAAACCAAAAGTGGACATTTAAAGCACCGGAAGTGGGTGTTTAAAGAGTCAGAATGATATTAAAAATGAGTTTAAACAGTGTTTAATTTTCAATTACAAATTTAGTAACCTTTTAAAAGATACATAAAATAATTACTGTTCTGGAAATCAATCAGAAAATCAAATAAAAAAAACTAATCAACAAATATGAGAATTTCTCATAAAGTCAAATTACTTTAATCTTTAAATGCGATTTTCTCGGAACAGGTTTTTGCCTATAATTAGCAAACTTCAAAAACGATAACTCCAAATATTTTCCTAATATCGCTATGAAATTTGATGAGCTTCATCTGTATATTATTTTCGAGAGAATGTACTAAAATAATTTTAAACACTTAAATATTTCCCAAATTATGGCCTGTTATTCGAATAATGGCATAGAAAATTTGGCTAAAATTTCAGCACAAATATTCAACTGGCCCTAATTTATAATTCTTTTTAACAAAAACTTAAAATTTTAGTACATGCTCTAGACAAAAACATATAGATTATTGGAAATTAATTTTTTTTCAAATATGTTAAATAGTTTTTGATGTAGTATTTTTACAATTCTTAAAAAAATGTTTAAAATTTGTATACATATTTAACATTTCTGAAAAACAATATTGGCATAATTCAAATGTTAGTTGCTCAATATTAATGTTTTCTAAAACTAAATAAGGAAAAATGATTACAATAAATATATGCATTGTATTTAAAAAAAAAGTGCTCCGAACGTTTTCGGGTACCTTAGCATTCAATCTTCATCATTTCAGTGGTTTGGTTTGTTTTTCTCTCATTGGTAGTTTTTTTTTTTTTTTTTTTTTTTTTTTTGCACATCATTTCAGAGGGTTTATAAGACTGAGTTCCAAGCATGCTTGGGAACTAAACATTGGGAGTTTTGCTTTAGGATCATCACCTGAATGGGACATACGCTTCACACCCCTAGGCCCCCAATCAAGAAACCATATATGGGCACCATAGGCCATGGCTCTATAAGGAATGACGTGCTGCTGAAAGTTTTAAGTATTTATAGATTTTTCAAGAGCATTTTTCCTCACAGTAAGGCCGAGCTGGCAGCCGACTGGTTTGCGCTCTTGCTTTCGGTTTGGTTCAACAGTTCGTGGGTTTGAATCCCACCTTGGGCATGGATGTGTGTAGTGGTTCGGAATCCACTTTAAACCGTAGGTTCCGGTCTAATTAACCCTCGTGTTCAAAAAATGACAGTTGAGCGACAAACAAACCAATCCATTATAGTAAGATATTTTGGAAATGTTCTTAAACTTGCTAGAAACGAGCAAACCCGAATCCACATTGAAAAAAAACCGAACTTCAGTGCAAAAATCACTAGTTAAATGTTCTTAATTTTTACAAAATGACGAATCAAAAAGCAGCTACAACTACTTTTCGGAAATACAGCAGATTATTCATAAAATATTCACATTTTGAAAGTGGGAAAATTTAGATGTATATAAATAGTAGAAACTAAAATAGTTTTTTTTTATTCGCGGTTCGTGAATTATTAAAATAGTGTCAAGAGTATAAACTGATTTCATTAAAGGTTTCAGTAACTTGTATCACTAAAAATTACATTTGTATAAAAACTATATAAATTAAAAATAAATGACACTCTAATTGAAACAAATTTAATACGTGTAAATGAAATTTATAATCATGCATAAATATTGATGTAATTTGTTTATTTAATTGGTGTAAATGATTTTGCTTTAAAATAATTATAAAGCTGCAATTTTTTAAAGGAATAATTTACTTTCTTAATATAAAGTGAAAATAATGTTAGACTAAAATTGTTTTTCGAAATTCTTGGAAAAGTATAAATGTAGATTATTTAACTATTATTTTATCAGATTTAAATCTCGGTATTTTAGAGAAGAGGTTCTTCATGTGTTAAATTATTGAGGTGACATTGTGTATTAACATACTTTTTATTACTGGTTATTAATAAACTAAATAATAAAGTTAAAATTAAAGTCGCAACTAACGAACGTAGTATTAATGAAAACAAATTTGTTTAATACCAATGAAATTATTTTATTGAAATGTTAAATCATTTATAAGAATAAGTTTAACACGATACTTAGATTCAAATCAAAGAAAAAATATTAAAATTAAGTTTTCAAAATGTGAATATTTTTATTAAATTGATATTGTTTTAGTAATAAAAGGGTTGACATATCACATCAAAAATGTTTATTATGTATCGAAAAATTGTTGAAATTGATTTTTTAGGAAATCAATTCTATTTTAATAATTACTATTTATCAAGGCAATGTGCCAACAATAAAAATATCCCTGATTCCAGAAAAGAAAAGTAGCAAAACGCATGCGCACTAAATGCTTTTTCATTTTCAATAAAATTCCCTTTTCTTTATTTTAAAAATAAGGTTGAATGAGAAATAGAATTAATTTGACAAAATAGTATAGTTAAGAAAACCAATAATTTTTTTGTGTTATAAAACAAAATGTTTAAGCAAAAGAGTGATACCATTCTAATGTTATTCCTTACATTTAAATTAAGGTCTTGGTAAATCTGTATTGAAAAAACAGGACTACCAATGAAAGAAAGGATAAACTACAAACTGTCTCATTAGTATAATGTAGGCCTGGTCTTGTACTCGTGAGGCATTTAGCATTGCTTACAATGGATTTTTCAAGGTATTCACTTCTTCCGCTCAAAAAACATTGATAAACACAGTGCAATAAATTTAACAATGATAAAATTATAAGAAAATCAAATGGAAATAAAAAAAACTACGTAACAGAGAAAACGTTTCAAGTTTCAACGTTTCAAACCCAATCTGTGTTAACCAATAGAATTTAGATTCTATATTACCGAATTTATATCTGTTGCAGTACAGACATATCCAGTCACTTGAACATTATTGTGTAAAGAATATCTTCCAAGAAAATTGAATACGGTCGATGCTTAATATTTTTCAACAGTCTTCACTCATTGGATATTTTTTACATTACTTCAAAACCACTATTGTGATTCACATTCTAATTTTGGTAAAGTGCGCGAACAAATGGTCTATTTGTTACAAATAATCGATGAAGTGTGGGTAGTAGTTTTCTGAGATATGTTTTCAATCAGGATCCGTGGAATGAATAAATTAGATACTTCCAAGAATTTCATAGCCCAGGTATGCTGAAATATGCCACCCGTGTCTTCGGCCTTGTCCTTCCTGTCTAGAAGGGAATCTCCCCTCAGATAGAACTCAGGGCTGCTGCTCTTGCTACTATTAATGAGAGATACTCACTCTACAACTGGATGCACATTTATACTGATGGATCAGCTGAGAGAAGTACTGGGAGAGCGGGAGCTGGTGTCTTCTCGAAATTTTTCCAACTCAAAGAGCTTTTGGGAAAAAAACTCAGACAATTTTGATGGAGAAATGTATGCAATTTACATGGCTCTCCAAAAATTTTTAGATTTCTCGGAAATGAAATTTGTCCTTCTTGTTGACTGTCAGGCTGCCATTCATACAGTGGCAAATTATACTCTCCTACTTACATCTATAAAATTTAACTGTAAGACCATCATTAACACTTTATTGTCTGCGGGAAAGGAAATTACTTTACAATGGATCCCTAGCCATTGCGGCTTGCCTGGTAATAAAAAAGCAGACAATCTCGCTAAAGAGGCTTCTCTTTTAAAACCTCCAGATACTCCTACTGGCCTGAGAAATGTCAAACTCCTTCTAAAACGGATTATGCATCACCAGCGTAAAATTTATTACAAAGAGAATGCAGTTGAAGCCTCTTGGAGGACCCTGCTGAGCTCATGTATCCCCATTGATCTACCTAGATCTATAGAGGTCTTCTACTTCAGGTTACTTACTGGGCATGGTTTTCTTCAGAAACATCTATATCACATAGGGCTTGTGGATTCATCCGACTGCATTTTATGTTGGGAACATGTTGATATGGATGGCGAGCATCTTTGGAAATGTTTTGCCCTCCAGGAAGCCCGCACTTCTTCACATTTCAAGACGCTCTCCACTCCTGGAGCTACTTCATTTCTTTATTGGACTGCAAGACTTATTATGCTCGAAAGAGCCAACATAAAGACGTAAAAAAAATTATAGCTTCACGAGCATTGCAGATGCAAATATATGAATCAGGTGCCATAACCTTCATAACTGTGACTCGATAAAAATGATCCACTAGGATTAGAGTTAATGAATGATCCTCCAAATTTGTAACGAGGGTAAGAGTGACCTTTATACCACGTTGAGTTTTTTACCATGTGAAAATTTCAAAACGTAATGGTAATTGATTCTCTGCCCTGTTTAGTGGTCAGAGTGCCTGACTGCGAATAAGGAGATCCTGGGTTTGAATCCCGGTTGGAGCATGGATGTAATTTCTCTCTCTATCTATCCTGTCTTTGTCCTTTCTGTGTATGAATGAGGTGTGAATGGTTGCCTACCCTATAAACGGGTCCCTATGGCATATGTGTACTGAAGCAGTCGGACTCCACACCAAATATGGTTCAGTATGGAAAAGTGGAGGATAGCAGTCGATATTGCCAGCCTAGCTGGCACAAGACGAAAAAAAAAATTGATTCTCTTTTTGTGTTGAATATTGAACCAGCATGTTTTCGGCATGATATCAAGAATGCATAATGCATCCTCGTGTGTATAAAATATCCAATTTTCATAAATATGGATAATTCAGTGTATACGAGCCAATTGTTTCTCAGTAACTTCTCGAAATTAAAATTCACAATTTTGAGCTTCATATTTCATCCTAAAATTATTTATAATATTTTTTCATTTTCTTGATTTTTTTAACGTTTTAATTTAATATTGAAATAGCACATTATATATTAAAACATCATATAAACGTATGCATTTTTCAAAATATGAAGGGAGAATTTTGTTATGCGTAGCATATTAAACTTTTTTTCGTGTGACAAACAGAGTCAACTGAAAAGAGTATGACAAAAAACCGCAAAAATATAGATGTTTAAGTATTTAATTCAATAATCTACTCACAACAAATTAAATTATTTAAAGTTATCCTATTTTTTCCTATATATTGATAATAATTTAGTACTAATTTTATGACACAAAGGACAATTTGAATCGTCCTTTGTGATTCTTAATTTGGATCAACTTAATTAATATATGATTATTTGTTCAAATTATAAAAACACAAAAATATGAAAACTCCAAAAAAATGTGTTTGTGATTAATATGTATAGTAAATCATGAATTTTCCTGAGAAATTTTCACATTAGTCTTGTTTATCACGAAATAATTGTACTTGTTTAAATAAATGCTTTTATAAATAAAAAATATATATCATCACCCATACACTTTTAAAATAATAAAAATCAATTACCAATTGTACATAAAAAAGGAGCAAGAAACTAAAGTGCGAAAAATAGTTACTCAATATAAAAAGCTTGATAAAAATTCGATTAAAAGAGACTGGTTGAAGCTAGTTTAATAGATGACTTTTAGTCACAATTTTAATCATAGTAATAATTCCAAAAGACAGTATATCAGTTTTAGTTGCTTTAGGAAATGGATGCAAAAAATATACCACTTAAAATTATAAATTATTTGCTTATAATTCCTTAAAATACTTATAAAATTATTACAAAACTTCGGAGAACTAGTTAAAAATATATATGTCTTAAAACAATACCAGAGAATAGAATATATACTAATATTAATAAAGCTTCTCAATGAAAAATATTACAATATCTTAATATTAGATCTTTTGTTTTATTATTATAAACGAAAAAAAAATTTCAATTGATTATGGGAAACCTAACTGTTAAGAATAATAGACCAAAACCTTTGAAATTTACAATTAGACCTTAATTTCAGACTAATTCAACAATAAAACTTACGTTAAAGTAATAAAAACCTATATATTTTGTTTTTAGACTAGATGTTTTGTTATTTTTCAAGACGTGCCTGTCACCTGTTGCCAGGAAAAAAACTCAGCGTGGGGAAAGAAGACAGTGGTTGATTAATGATTTTCATGGGGGGTCAAGCTGCTGCTCGGTTTCGATGGAATATTTATTACTGTCCTTAAGAAGTTTGATTACAACTTACTTACAATTTTTCAATGTGTAATTAAAATTTACGAAAAATAAATCTTAGCCACAAATATTTCAATCAAAACTATTTTTATTAAAACCAATTCTTAATTCTTACTTACTTTTTTGAGAGATATGAAAACTAGTAAAAATTAAAAATATTATTTAATACTACATTTATCAAGCACAACTTTTCATTTAATTTATTGAGCCCACTATTATTGTAGAGAGCTTTTATTTACGACTACGCTTTTACGTGAAACTACATTTGCCGGTAATAAATATGCCAAAATTTCAGGAAATGAGTTTTAGAAAATTCCCAATTATTTTAATATTAAAAAGTAAAGAGATATATTGGAAATAAAAGATATAACTTTATTAAATTAATATCGATTAAGAACTTTTACCGTAGTAATAAAATCATTTAGACATTTCTTTCTTTTTTTTATTCAGCTTTTGATTTTATTTAAATTATATATCCAGCAATATATATAGCATAAATTTCAATAAATGACATAATAAATAAAGTAAAATCAGGTTTGTAAAATCGATATATTTAAATGCAAATTGTAATAAATTAAAAATGTTGTGAGAAAATTAAAAATACATGTGAAGTTTTTACCAATTTTTGTGATATGAATAATGTTTTATTTTAAAATAATTACTATTAATATTTTATTAAAATATCTTATTTGACAGCAGAGCATGGAATTCTCTATTTAGCACCAAATAGGTTCAAATTTCGAATCTTTTAAATACAGACTATTCCAAAATGAATTTTATATAATGCTTGACTCTACCAAATTTGGAAAAATGATACTAGTTTTCGTGAACAGTGAAGGCTACTAATTGACTTAAGTCAGATCATAAGTCAGTGCATATAAAAATAATGTTTTAATAAATAAATTGTTAATTTGCGATAAAGATAAATTTTAGCGCACGCATACATCCTACTTTATTCAACAAAAATACGAAACTAGAGATGAAACAATTCTTATGTATTTTAACAAATTCACTTTGTGTTAATAAAAATTGTCTGTCTCACCACATGGACGAAAATTTTCTTCAACTCTTATTGTGAGCTTTGTTATTTGATTTTGCTATTGAATAATAAATTGTTGTCATAGAGTGACTATAGGTTTCATAATTCATCAAAAGTTTTGATTTTCAATATTTATCTAAAGTAAATTGTTTCTGATGATCACTAAAAACTTCCATATAAATTCTCATGGATAAGGAGATTTTCAGTAAATTCGCAAGTTAAAATTCAAGAAATTGCAAAAGTTTTAGACTCACAGAAAATTCAGGGCAATGAAACAAGATGGGAACAAAATGGGCAATTTTTCTTCAAAAATACTATACTTTTCTGTTTTTGAAACATGATTTTCTAGTATTTTTGCATCGTTTTTTGCATAATTATGAATATTGTTTTTATATTTATAATCATGTCAAAATTCTAACCTGTTTTATATTTTTGCAAGTTTTCTTTATGGTGTTACAATTTACTGAAACAGAGTAATGCTGTGAATAGTAATCGGTAGTATTGCCTCAGAGATAAAATAATATTATTAAATTTAAAATAAATAACATGTAATAATAAGTTTATAATAAATTAACAGATAAACATAGGGTTAAGGGAAGGTAAATTAATAAGTAAATATAAGATTTTAAGTTACGGCAAAAGAGAATTGGGATTAACAGCTCTTTAACCTTATAAAAACATACTTATACATGTGTGATATGCATATGTATATACTTTCTGATGAAAAGAAAGTAAATGGGGTTAAAAAGCAAACCACTTACAATGTTGAAAATATGGACATTTTGTTAAGAAGTAAAAAACTATGCATTTTAAATAAGAAATAAAATGCACTCAGTAGCTTTCTGTCCTTAAAAAAGTATATTAAAATAAACTGACACACTCTGAATATTTTGTGACAAATAATGTCTCAACAATATTTAAATGTATTGCTCTACTCACCACATTTTCTTTTTTGCTAGCATGGTTTTTCCCACATAAATTTTTAATTGCATCGGTTATTAAGAAAAAGTTGAGTGTGCATGCTCCTCCTCAAAATGTCATTCCCTGGCTGAAATCGGTTTTAGAGACTCAAAATATTTATCAAAGATCAGAATAAATATATAAAACCTGATTCAACGTGAAATAAAATACGATAACAATCAAAAGAAATCACATTGTGAACTTTACTTCGTTACAATAGTATATTCAAAAGTTTTCTTACTAGAATTTCAATTCAAACTATTCAAAACCGACTTCACAATTTCAATTTTAATTTTTGCTGTGTTTCGTCCATTGAGGACTATCATATGGACCAGCGAAAACAGGTCTTTTGAATGGAATGAGATAAGTGAAACAATGTGTTCTTAAAGACCAATTGTGGTATTTTGCACTGCAACGATAGGAAATGAATTAGTTCTCATATATGGTTGCTTCATTTATGTTAATAAACAAATTTCTTTATTGATTAAAAAGTCCTTCGAATACATTAGTAGGCATATTCCCCAGATCTAAAACCAACAGAATGTATTTGAGATTTCCTAGAAAAAAGGTTGCTTTTTGCTTATTATTTCTCGAAACAATTAAGCAGTTAGGTCTATTCAACAGAAATGGAAAATGTTACCCCACAATACTCATTAAATCCATGAATCGTAGGTACCTGACTTTGCACACCGACGATAGGACAGAATAAACTATGTCCTTTTTGTAAGTCATTTTTACTCGAAAATTTAGTTTTTGTTCATATTATATGCATAAATTTACAATATTGGCGTACCTACAAATAATATAGATTAAATACAACTGGTCCGTATTCTTTGCTTCTTCTTTTATAATATATATATAATGTTTAATTCAAAAGACTCCAAACTTCATTGCAAGATATTTACTATATAAATTCTTGAAAAAATTAAACTATTCCGAAACTATCTTTTCCCTTCGGTCTGTATCTTCAGAAGTGAGAAGAATTTTTATTAGATCTGCAAAAGACGGAATGATGGATGAGACCAACTGTCAAATATCTGAAATTTAGCTTCGCTTATTTTAAGGTCGATAAAACTATTCTTTTGATCTTTTGTCTATATTGAAGTACCGACTATTTTTGGTGGAAGATGTTCTGAACTACGCGGCGACTTGAAAATTCCCCATCCATTAAAACAATTTTTTCCTTGCAGTTTATCGTTATTTAATGTGAATTGTACATTAAATAAAGTGAAGTATTTTTTAAAAATAAAAGTGAAATGCTTCTGGATATTTGAAATCTATAAATTAAAAAATATGTGAGACTTGTGGATAATTTTTTTAGCTTTACTTTTAGTTTTAAAGATAGCTTCCAAAACAGAAATACCAAAAATGTAACTAAAATATATGAAATGAGTTGTTTATTAAAGGATGACATAAAACTTTTTAATGCAAATTATGCAAATTGATTTTTTTTTACCAAATTTTCAGTAATCAGATATAGTATAAATTTATTCTTGAATTTAGATTTTCAGAAAAGATATTTCGGAAAAAATCCGTTTGTCATGGAGATGACACGTGAAGAAGTTAATCATATTTAGAAATTAATATACATGATACATCAAAAAAATTTTCAAAATACAATATTTATATAATCTATAGTTACAAAGATGATAAATGAGAATACTTAAAGGATAAAATTCCAAAATTTTTGATAATAACTTTTTAAAGGAGAATTTAACTATATATATATAAATTTATATGTACTTTATAAAAAAATTTTAAGAAAATTAATGATAATAAATAAATCTTTTATCGTAACATTTAATAAGTTTATAATGAAAATTGTCTTTGATGCTAGCTGTTAGTAGTATTTTTAGTGAAATTATGCAATATTTATCAAAACCAAATTATATATTTGTGTGTCAAACAATGATTTTTATTTGATTCACCTAATTTTCGAATTCGGCATCATGTAAGGTTCAAATAATATTAATGAAGAGTGTCTGTATTAGTTTATTTTGCATTTTAATTATTAAGTGAATGATCTTAAATATATATATGCTTTACAAAATTCTAAGAATTTAGCAAATTTATAGTACTAGAAGTTTCGACTTCAAAAGTATACTCTAATTAAAAGATTAATACTTTCTACATATAATTAATATACTTAATTGATTAATAAATTATTATTGTTACTATCATGAAAAATATAAAAAAAATTAGTAGTTACTTTTTGGTGTACTAATATATAGTATATATATATATATATATATATATATATATATATATATATATATATATATATATATATATATATATATATATATATATATATATATATATATATATATATATATATATATATATATATATATATATATATATATATATATATATATATATATATATATATAAATTAATCTAATTTTACCTTCTTATTTATTAAATTTAAAGATCATGAATTCTATTTATTTTATTAAGTTAAAATTTATGCTGTTTATTACATTACACTTTAAAAAGATTGTTTTTGACGAATATAGCCTATAAATGCAATTGTAATTATGAATATAACCTGTGTGTTCATAAACAATACATTTAGATTTCTGAATATTTTGTTTTTACCAGAATTTCTTTACATCGGTTATAAAAAACAAAGTAACAAAACAAGAAATGTTTTATTTATTTTGGTATTTCATTAAAAAAGATTAAAACCGTATCAAAACAATCTACAGAGATGTTTTAATGAGTTGGATATTTCTTCCAGTTCACCGTGTTGTTACCTCAAAATAAAGCACTTCAGATTTCTAAGTTTATGCAGTTAAACACAAAAGACAATGTGCTAATCAATGAAATAGATGTGGATAATCTAAAACATAGACTTCAAACTGAACCCACAATCTACAAAAATAAATCGAACTGTTATAAAATTTCTTCTTCTTAATAAGAATTGATTATTTTGTCAGTAAGCAACCGTATTAATTTGTTTTGCCTAAAATATATGTAAAATTTGTTAATTTGCCACGTGAATGCCTTAAAATTGCTTTTCGAGACTAAGACTTGATAAAAGTTCTTGAATATATTGCTAATCTTATATCATCTTTGTAACATAAATTTTTTTCTTCCATTATAAATCGCCAAATAGGCAATTGAATGGTTAGTGCTTTTATTTTCAGCTCTACATTCAACTGGTTTATTTCACACCTTCTGAGAGAGGATGCTTGTAGTGGTTCGAAACCCCCCTTTCAAATCTAATTAACCCTTTAATTAAGCCTCGTATCGAGAAATAATCGTAGAGCAATAGAATAACAAACATCATTTATATCCCAGATTCATTGTAAATTTTCATAATATAATTTTTATTAAAACGGTACACTGCAGCCGCAGTGTACCGTTTATTACGTTTACATTTATTACGTTTATTACATCATCATTATTACGTTTTGCATCACAATATTATTTAACTTTTTTAGAATTTGAAAATTGCTTTCTGCACCAATTTTTCATCAACATGAGAAAATAAGAGTTTTATCTGGTTTAGTTATTTATGAGTGCTCATTCTTTATTATGACAGAAAAAGTCCATTTCTAAAAATATTATTGACTAAAATACACGATTTCAACTATTTGTTTAATATTTAAAATATGTTCATTGAAATAAAGGTTTTCAGTTTTAGCTAAAAATACATTAACTGAGGTATTTTTAGAATCCTTTTGAGTTATTTGAATTGAACTTCTTTAAAAACTATATAAAAAAGAAACTATAAAACTCTAATCCTATATATAAATACTGTAGGATTTGAAAATACATTTTGAAAACGTAAAGCTGTAATCATAAAATCAGTTTTCTACTATGATACTATTATATTTTTAAAATGCAACTATAATAGTAGGATATTTTGAAACCTAATGTTAACTACATAGTCAAAACTTTGGTGTTGCATATATAGTTAACATTACTTTTACCGGGTTGTTTTTTTTTTTATTTGCTTATTCTTAATCAGAAACAAAAATGTGCTGAGGTATTAAACAACATTATGTACACATATAACATTTATTAAAAATATTAATACGCTATTAAGTACTTTAATATTCACATATATCGGTATTTCTTCGAAAAAAATCTTTTTCATTAATTTTAACTTTTAAAAGTTTTAATGTTAGTTTATTATAATATCACAGTTTATTAGTTTGATAAAAACAATTTTTTAAATAGTTTCCGGGATTATATCCTAATGTTACTTTAATAATACTAAGTGAATGCTATTCGTTTTATAAGATAATGGTCGGGGGCTTTTTTTTAAAAAATTATTTACAATTTTCTATGCAACTTTAATCTATTTTTTAACTGGTGCTTCAAAATAGCTAGAGACACTGTGATTAAAAAAACAGAATTTTGTGTGTTAGTTAAGTACCAAAAAATATTTCAGTGTTTCTCCTTACTATTGTTACGATTAAAAAAATAACACTTTTTATTCAGCATTAAAAAAATGAATTGTAGTTTAAATAATATTTGATTTTTATATGTTAACATTATATTATAGGTAAATATTTAATAACTATACAAGTTTCTTAAAGTTGAAAAGAGCACAAACCATAATGTACAGAATCTATTTTGAGGATTAAATTAAATAAGATTTTTATTTTAATTGAATTTTTTTTTTTTTTTTTTTTTTTTGAAAATGTAAAATGTTTTATCAATGAAAGTGTTTCTGTATCAATTTAAATCAATACCAATATTATAATTATTCAGAGATAAAATTTAACATTTAATTATAAGGGACATTGTAATGTATAAAGATGAGAAAAATCTTAAATTTTCGTGATTCTAAATTCAAAGAAAATTTTTTAAAAGACTCATAAATTTCGAGGTTTTCTCTAATTTGAGATCTTTCGAATCTTTGAAAAGAAATATACATGATGCACATTTTGCTCACTAATTTGAAACCAATAAGTTAGTTTGTAAATTCATAAAATCTTCTTTTTTATTTATTTTTGTCAAATAATAAATGTTCATATCAAATTAGAATTTAAAACGCTTATGGATTATAATAACAAAGATAAAATCGAAATTAAAAAATTAGATTCACAAATTTATTGGAATTATTCAAAATGCCATTTCAAGAACTTGGATAGTAAGCGCTTATATCCATTACCAGTAACTCATTTCGAATTCAAAATCTATCACTCAAAATCTTAATATGATAACATCATTGTTGACCACTTTCAACATGTTTTAGTTGATAGTAAAGATTAATTAACTGCTTTTCTATCAAAGGTATAGAGATTTAATGTTTACGACTGGATTCAAGCACATATAGTCAAATTTCAATGCTAATCACTGCTTAATGGTTATTCTAAGCCAATCAATTTCCCAATTGCTTAGAATATCTATTAAGTTATAGTTAGTATCGATACAACGCATATCATTCCTAAATTAATATTATATAATTGTAACGTAAATTAAATTTAAAAATTAATTAACCAATTTTTTTGCAAAGTTAGAGAAATATCTAGGATTGTATGCTTTAAGTGTGGAATTTTCGAAATGTATATATATATATATATATATATATATATATATATATATATATATATATATATATATATATATATATATATATATATATATATTTTACATGATTTTAATTTACAATCTTTTCTTCAAGGGTTGCGTCCTCTACTAAAGTTAAACAAAATCCTCTCCACCAAAATGTATACAGGATGCACGTTTCAAGTTCTTCCTTACCGAGTTCCAGAAGCACTGGGAAGCAGCTGATGTGGGATGCAGTGTAAGGAAACAACTTTTCGGAAGTGTGCTCTCCTCTTGGGCCTCCCGTTTTTTGAAGATCAAGGCCATCTCGGCACGTGCGTACATCTGTCTCACCGTTCCAACGGATGTTGATTCTGTTAGTGCGTGCCACGAAGGCTGGATTTGTGGTCGAGGATTTGATGCTGGTCGATAAATTAATCGCCGTAATGAGGCATTCGGTGGACCTTTGGAATAAATCATCACTAATAAGGATTAATAAATTGGGATGAAAATCCGGTTCATCGTTACAGCGAAACGTGAAGGGAATTGTCTTCGGAAGGTTTACTCGACAATGGAGATCTTCAATGAAATGGTGAGACATACATTTCTGCTATTATAAAAGACTCATAATATAATAATATTCACATAAGGATAATAATATTCAAAATATTTCAATACGTTAAAGTAAAAAGTAAAAAAGCATATATATATATATATATATATATATAATAAGTATTAAAATAAAACAATTAATTTGTGTCAGTGGAAGAATTACATATTTATTTTTAATATTTAAATATATCAGTTTTTAAAATATTTTCCTAAATTAATTACTGAAGGAGTAGGAAAACTTTTGATAATTAATATCTTGCAAGAGTTTCAAAATTTCCAAAATATTGCAAGGTGTTATTACATGTTTTTAAATACTTAATTTTTACTATGTCAAGCAAATACTAAAATTATGTTTAACGTATGTTCTTTCAATACTTCATGCAAGCATTTATTAATGCTTAAGAAGACATGTCTAATTTATAGAAGCATTTATAAAAATCTCATTGACACAGCACATTTGTGTGTGTGTTTCACACATTTTGAAATCTTTTATTTAAAATATCTTTCTTATTTTATTCATAAATAATAAAAGTTTAAAATAACAATTTCAAAATACCAACTAAGCATACCATTAAATCTAATTTTCAAAAATGAGAATTTTCAACTAGAAAACAATTTTAATTTTTAATGCATTCCTAATAAGTTAGACAGCAATCTACGTCTAATGGATGGACTTTGGCAAAATATTCTGCAATCGAAGAAATATTTAATAAATGCTGCAGATGAATGATAATTGCTTATGAATATTTGAGTATGTAGTTGATTCGTGTATTAAAGTGGATTACAACAGTGTTTGTTAAAATTAATTAAAATTTCACAAGAAACTTAATCTATATGCAAAAGTTCATATTTCCAAACAAAATATGAAAACTAATAAACATTCAAAATAAAGATACTATATTAAAGAGATTCAATGTTTTTTATAGACATTTTTTCGCATTGTTTTTTATTTTATACTTGTTTATATGTTTTGAAAGAAAAATTTCTGGTCATTAATTTTAATTGAAAAGAAAGTAAAACTGAAGAAATCCTAATTTTAAATACTTAATGTTAAATATAGATTATAAATAATTATTATTTACTGTGCTTTTTTACAGAAATTTATTGATTTCAATAATATTGATAAAAAATTTTAAGAGTTTTCCGTTTAAAAAAATTATTGAAAGATATTATTTAAAATTGGAACTTTAAATCTTAGGATTTTTAAAAAATTAAATAAAAATCAGAAATTGGTAACAATATATGTTGACTAAGAATCTTAATTGACTAGTTATGCAATTAAAGTTATAATTGACATATTATATTTCATAATTATATTAAGTTAAAAGTTTTTATATCGATTATTATAGAAAATTCTTTTTCATGTGATAGTGTAAAGAAACACAACACAACAGATGGAATGCAGCAATCACAAAATTCAATTTCCTAGTGCATTATATGCAATTAAATTTGCCCATTAACTAGCTAGTTAAATATAACAATGCTATTAAAATTTACTAAAAAATTAAACAGCAATATAGGAATATATGCTCGAAAAACCTTGTTTATAATTTCATAAAATTATATTTAAATAAATGTTTGTCCGGAAATAGTTTCAGCCAATAAACGTAGAAGTATGCTAAATATTCTGTATGGGTAAATATTAAGAGTAAAATTTTATTTAGTGAAAAATCACATTAAAATAATTTCTGTTGAATAGTATTTTTGTATAATGTCTAAGAATGGGACAAAGAAAATTTATTATTAACATATTGAAAGTATTAGCATATTTTTTCTAATAACTAAGAATTTATTTGTAACACATTCTTAAAGAAGCAGGCTTAACCATTTGTATGCATTGTTGTGACTTAGCGAGTATAAATGGTGAGTTAACTTCCTGTGCTCTAATCTAATTCACTCGAAGAGTTTTGAACAATATATATCCAAGCTCTTTCTTTTGCAATGTGTTACATCAATATACAAACCAATAATATCTAGAATATAAATAGGGTAAGTATCTTTTTATTTTTTTGGAACATCAAAAATAAAGTCAATTTTATTTTTTTGTAAATTATAAATCACATTTCATTGAATAATAAAAAAGTATATATAAATACAAAAGAATTCTGATTGTATTATTTATTCCTAGCTTTCACATGATTCTTTAATCAAATTGTAAAACTTTTTAAGCAATCAGTCCTTTAAAATAAAGAAAAGCTAATTTAAATCTCTAAATTTAAGATCCTCTTTGATTTATTCTTTTTAATTTAGGATACTTTTTTTAACTGTACAAAATAAAACATAAAATATGATTCTTAAATTATATTTAATTTCTATAACTATAATATTTTTCGATAAATTATTTCTTCTTTTTCTTTACATGGTATGCTGTTTTGTTTTTACTGGAATATTTATTTTGATATTCATTTTTGACAAAAGATAAAATAATTTTTTAATATTTTTAATTTTTCACTAATTTAAGAACATTTCTAATTTAATATATTTACAAGATGGTTGATTCATTGAATATTCAAAAACGATAGTTTAATTTGTTTCTTCCTTTTCTGCAATACACCTTGTCCTCAAATTATTTCATCCGTTGGTTAGACATTTAATTCCTAGTGAAGAGGTTTTAATTCCTATTGAATATTGATTGTCATTGCACTTTTTCTAACCTGCTTGAAATCATTTCTTATCATTTATTCAGAAATATATCTTAAGCAACTGAAAGTTCATCTAGTTGCACTTTTATGATACTGTAGTACGAATGAAAAGCATTATGTTAATCTCCAAAACAGCATTGGGGGGTTGAATTTCAAACAAAATTGCGATAAAAGAGGGTAAATAATTTGAAATTCAAATTTTTATTTAATAATTTGAAATTCAAAAGGCTGTACTTGACTTGGGTATTCTATTAATAGGTAACTTTCACATGATCATGTTTTGTAACTTATAGCACAAATTTCAAAACAAAATAGCATTAAAATATGCGTAAATTCATCGTATAACAAATGAAGTGTATATGTTAAGTTTCACGGTAAAACTTAGACAAATCAAATTTGACAAAAAAGAACCATGATTTTCTATCTCTTTAATAATTTCATGATATATTCGAAGAAATACTTTGATTTTTTTATAGAATCTATGATTTATATTCTATATATTTTAACATTCTATATACTTTACAATGAAATATTTCCATGTCATTACAGTCTTAAAAAACATTTTATGGGGAAATGCGACCTATTATGGGAAAATAGAATTAGGCATACGGTGGAAAATGAAAACAATTTCCAGTACTAATGAATTTTGATATTAAGAAGATATTTAAATGAGAAGATTTAAATTTTTTTTCTGTTTTAAATAGTATTGCAAAGACTAAATTATTTATCGAAAATGTATTGATCAGCAGTTGAGTTACTGACTGAAAATTTAATAAAATGTTAGTTTTACTTGAAGTTTACTTTCATATTCTAGATACTTTAGGGGAAATTTGTAATTAATATAGTTTAATAAAAACAACTGATTACTACAATGTCTAAATGGTATGCAATAATGCAAACTGAAAATTTGCAATGTAATTTTATTTAATATTTCCCTTAGGTTTTAAAATCATGCATTAATTTGAATGCAATGTAATTATGGTCAAAATTTTAAACCTTAAAATAAAAAAAAAATTCTTAAAGATATTTAGGAGAGACCATTGAATATTTTTGATAAAATTAAAATTTCCAAGAAATCTTGCATTTTTTTTTATTTAAAAGAAATACCTGAAATCATTCAATTTAAAATTTTATTTGACATGACTAAATATTTTTTGGACTAGCTTAACTGAAAAACTAATTTAAATATGTTTAATCAAAGCCAAATATATTTTTAATATTCTTAGATCATAATATTTACATACAATTATTTCTTTAAATTATTTTCTTATTTATGTGTCACTTAAAAGTGCACAGTTAAATATCATAACAGTATTTACTACTTATATGACATTGGTTAATAGTGTTCAGCTTATATGAGATTGAAATCATAGTCTTTTATATTCAAAATATGAAATTTCTTAGTGATTTTCTCAAATTATGACCTTCTTATGCACTTTATCTTCATTTCAAAGCTTTAATATAAAATAAATAATTTAGAATTTTATTTCTTAACTTAATATTCCTTTGTAATAGAATTCACTTATTGTTAACATTGAAATATTTTCTTGATCTCATTTCTTTAGTCTTATATTACACTCATTGAATTTTATCAGAAAATAATGTGATACATTTTACTTGAATAAAGTGAAAATGAAATATAATAATGTCAATTTTAAAAGGAAAAATTGATAATTTGTGTGTACATCTTAATCTTAGTTTTAGACCTCATTCAAAATCTATGAATAGATTTACTTTGAAATAAAAAAAAACACTAAATAATAAATTACCTGAGATTAATTATTTTTTTCAATCGAATCAAATTTAGAATAACTTGATTTGCTTGAGCATCAGTTTACTTATTATAACTGCTAATTAAACATTTTTAATCATTAGTTTCAAGAATTAAGTGGTTAACATAACAGTACTTATAAAAATTTTAAGACATTCAGTATTAGCCATCTTAGAGTTGAGATTTTCGTAGAGATTCTTCTATAAACACGATAAATGTTAACAAGAATTCATATCTCCCACGTTTTATAAACTTAGATTAAATTAAATTTGAGTATTTAAGGCGCCACTCTCCTGAATGAGAAGTGTTAATTGCATATATTTACACAACAGTAAAAATTGACTATTGTTATAGACTGATCTTCTATTTGAATTTTTTCTTTGAATATAATTAAAATCCTATTTATTGAATATAACCAAAATGGTTTTTTTTTTTTTAGAAAAAACAAGTGATAAATATTTTATTACTTTTACAAGAGCTTTGTTAAATTTTGCTGGGATAAAAAGAATAAAAATAAATTAGAATCCCAAAGTTACTACCAATAATTCGGAATCAAAAACAAGAAATTCAAAGCACTAAGTTATAAACATTAATTTGGTTTGACAGATTTAGAATATAAAAACACTTAGAATTTAACTTCACAATATTCTTGAGTATAAGTGAAAATTTAAAATGAATTATTGTGATATAATAATCTTCTCCTTAAATCGGACAAGTTGCTCACATCAATAATACAGGGTGATCAAGTTAAAATATTACCTGTTGGTTTTCTTTATTATCTTTTAATCTGACGATTTATAATGATTTGAAACTTATTTAAGAGTGGGAGAGATTTCGAAAACTATTAGACTATTATAATACTGATGAAATGTAAAACAGAAATGGAGACGTAGATTGTTACTTAATCTTTTGATTATTTAAGAAAAACATAAATATATATGCTTTCATAACCATTTCTTAATGCAATTGTAGAAACTTTTTTTTGACTTGTGCCAGCTAGGCTGACTGACAATATAGGGTGCGCTGCTCCACTTTTTTCATACTGAACTATATTTGGTGTGGAGTCTGACAGCTTCAGTACACACGTGTCATAGGGACTTGTTTATAGGGTAGGCAACCATTCACACCTCATTCATACACAGAAAGAACAAAGACAGGATATATATAGAGAGAAAGTACATCCATGCCGGAACCGGGATTCGAACCCAGGATTTCCCTATCCGCTATCAGGCACTCCGACCACTAGACAGGATGGTCGGCGTAGAAATTGTTCTCCTCTATATAAACGCAAACATGAATACATCAAACCAAGTTTTTTCTCTGTATATTTCGCAACATTCTTCTTGCTACTGTAAAAATTTCTTCTGATATTATTTGTTTTAATTTGCCATTATTTTACAGCACTTCTCTGGAAAACCCTGTCTTCGAGGTAACTCTCACAAAAAAATTTAACAAGATGAGATTTGATAAGCTTAGTGTTCAAAACCAGTTGAAATTAAACGTTTTTATCAAATAAGTCTTTAATCACTTCTATTGTTAGGTTTAACATATGTAAAGTGGCTCCATTTTGCTGATACCAGTACTGACGATCTTGTACTAAAAGTCTAAACATAAAGGCAAAAAAAGCTTGAATCATGTCCAGGTACACTTCAATTACATACCATGTGCAATTTTTGATGCTTTAGATAGGGATAAATAAATAAATTGGTCTTAGCACACACAGTTCGCCTTGTGGGTGCACATACAACACCAATATTTTAGGTTTCACAAAGACGATTCCCTTACTCAAAATAAAGGAAATATCAAAATAAACGAACTTTAATAAAAAGAATGTTGAAAGAAGCAGATAATTCCTTCAAAACCTTGATACAAAGCAGGAATAAAAAAATAAAAAAAATGAATTTTTGTACTTAGAAAGTGAAAAACACAGCACTCTCACATCCGATATAGGTATATTAAATAATATTGTTGAAAGTTTTGGTACATATAATTATAGATGAGAAACAATAACCAAACAAATGAGTTCTCCTTTAAATTGATCAGCTTGTATATTAATATACTTGTAAAGATATTTCCTTTATAAAATACAATAGAGATGGGGAAATCCTTAAAAATTTTCAATCTTAAGGCTATTTTTCATACCTGCTTCTCTCTACATTCTTAAGAAATTCAGAAAATAAATTGACTTATTTCACGTATAACAAATAATTGTTAATGTTTTTTTTAATTCTTCAACATTTTATTTTACAAAAATTATCAAGGAAATGCTCATGTAGTATTTCTTACAATAAAGTAAAACAGCTCTGAGTGTAAATCAGGTTTACTAATCTATTAGTCTTAACTCTAATATATAATTTACAAAGTTCCATGCAAAATATCCATTTAAAGGAATTTATTATAAAAATTTAAAAATTTCTTCGATGAACACAAATGATTATTTAATTACTTATAGGAGTTACGCAGAAGATAAAGTGTTAAGTAAAATAAATAAATAAATAAAAATGAATGCTTTTAATACACTATTACTTAAAATTATAGTTTTATCAATTCGATAAGAATATATGAATTTAAAAAAACAAGTTTTGCAACAAAATATTCATTTAATAAATATAGAAAATATTATTTATTCCATTAACTTCACAAAAGTTAAAATAACATAAAAATGATTTAATTGCTTTGATTTCTGAATGACTGATATATTGCCATTTTAAATTAAATACATTTTATACTGAAGCTTGGTTGCTTAGTGATAGCGTTTCGCTTTCACACTGTATGGGTTCGATCCCCGTATCGGGCAAGGTCGACTCAGCAGATAAGTGAGTGCAAAGCATGCTTGGCAGCTAAGCGATAGGCTGACCACCTATCGGGGACTTTTGTATTGTACCCTAAGGCCCTGCGTCTGGAAAGTAGGCATTGGCCCACTTATTGGCTGTCGTGCCATAAGTTTAGTATATTTTGCAGTACCTCTTTACATTTTTATTATATAAAAAAATCAACTGAAAATTATTGGCATAAATAAAGATGGATTTCCCTTGATAAAATTGTATATCAATATTCTAAAAATTACTAGAAAAATTTGTGAATTACTTACTGTATATAAAATATTACTTATTATTTTTAAAATATATGTGATACTATTTGTTTAAGAAATGTCATATGAGGCTTCAAAAAATAACTTTTTTAGATTGTGGCTTGTTCAATAGCTCATATTAAGACATTATTTAGTGAATTTTCCACCTTAACTAAATACGACTTGTTACAACTGTGAAGCTGACTTTACTTTACTTACTACGACCATAATTCTCAATCATCACGGCAGAAAATGTTACATTGAGATAGTAACTATATTTTAAAATTCTTATTTTTGATTTAATTATAATAGTTATTTTTCAATTTAAATCCTTAAAAATGATATCCTACAAGTATGGTTAATCCAATATATATTAATCAATGTGCAAATAGACCACCAACTAAGAATGCAGTTTTCGTCAAATTACCCCTTTTCTAACCGCAGCTCGTTAAAATTCTTCTTTATCCCTGGGACAAGTATTCCCAGAAAAAAAGTGAACAAAAACCGTGGGAAATGGATTAGTCACAGAAAAGACATTATTCTTTGACCGGCGCCATAGACAGGAGGACGAATCGAATGACAATCCAGGGGACACAGTCCGGCGTCTTGTAGAGAGATGATAAACAAAAGGTCCAGTTTAAATTACCTTCCGGCCAAGAAAAGGAGCGGTGGGCAACTGAAGAAGAAGCAGATTGTTAATGTCTTCTAGGAAAGTGGCTGGACTGAACACTTCTGATGAATCACGGATTGGGAAATGCGCGGAAAAAAAAACTCGTTATTGTTTTCAGTAAACAAAGCATTTTCCTTATTTAAAAAAATTAAAATTACACAATAAAAGTAAAAAAATAATAATTAATTAAACATTTTAGTTATGTTTTATGTTTAAGAAATCTCAAATTAAATCGTCATTTACGGACAACGTGTACGGGGGAACTTGTAAAGTTGAAATGTAAAATAATTGTTTAAAAGAAAGTAATAATACCTTCGGACAAAATATTCCTAAGTATTCATCTGAATAAATTTGCTAAAATAAATTATTGTACAAATATAATAATGAATAAATGCTTATCCAATATAAATAAATATCTACATTAAATCAGACATAAATAATTTAAACAAAAAAATGTAAAAAAAAAAAAAAAAAAAAAAAAAAAAAAAAATTTGAATACGTTTAAGATTTTGTATAGTGCAATTCGTTCAAAAATTTATACTTTTATGAGCTAGTGAAAATTAATAATTTTACCTGCTCTGATTATCTGATTAATATAATTTAAAAAGTAAATAATAAGAGAAGATACATCTTTGAATTATAATTTAAAGTAAAATAAAATATTTGACGTTATAATTTAGGAAAACTTAATTTTGAAAAAATCATAATTAATCTAACCTCATTCTCAGTTTTTAAAAATCATCATTTTCTTATATTGAAATAGATGTGATTAGTCGACATAAATTCTTTCATATAATCCTAAAATAAAGGAGTGAGTCTTGAATGTATATATTAAATTTCAAAACATTAAAAGCTAAAAAAATCATAAAGTTTAAGATACTTAACGAAATAAAGTTGTAATTCTTGAGCAATCGGAAAAATTTGCTTAGAAAATGTGTTTATAGTAACTTTTAATATAATTTATATTTATTAAAAACTATATACGATAAAAATATAGTGACAGAACAAATTAAGTCTAATTACACTTGCTCAATGAATTCAATTAAAGAAATATAAACACTTTAAATTTTTTTATGCTTTAAATTGGGGAATTTGACTTTATCTCTTCAACTTATTTATTTTTAATTTAATAAATATAATCATATATTAAAAGTATGATATATTTATTTTCATACTCGTTTATTCATATTTAAAATAAACTATGCTGATGTGAAATAAGTAATGTGCATATATTGTTTCAAGAAATGTAATAAATAAAGCATTTATGCCACAACAGCGGGATACTATAAACATGAAAAATATTAATTGACTTCTCAAAGAGCAGTTCTAATTAATATATAATATTTTTGCTGTTATTAAATTAATGCAATGATTGTTAAATTGAAAAAATAATAGTTGGAGAGTTTTTGAAATGAAACATAAGGAAAACCGAATGGTAAGAGAAATCAAAAATTAATCCTTTTGTAACTGTTACAGAAGTTCTGCTAATTATGACAAAGCAGAGTAGTACAGAAGTACACTATAAATGGCTAAGCCATTTATATTGTTTGAATCAATTAGAAAGAAGTAAAATCTCGGAAATTTTTTTCTCGTCTGTTTATAAGAAACAATAAGCTGCTCAATTAGATCTGAAACATCACGGATTATACTGAATTTTGGGACATGTTTCATAGGTTGACTAATATTTTTTGATAAGTGTGATGTGAATATATATTGTAATAGTCTAAAGGATTCTGATTATTTTCACGTATGCTTAAAAAATCTTTATAGAGCTTCAGTTAGTGTAAAATTTGTAACAATATGAAAAACAGTAACAATTAATTATTTTAATTGTAATTATTTTAATTAATTATTTTAAGAGTTTCCAATAAAGTTTATTAAAGAAAAAAATTATATATGTTTTATTGTTATTAAAGCACATAAATTTACAATATTATTTATATTCCTATTGATGTAATATTTTTGAACTACTTTTATAAGAAATATCAATACACTTATAAATTTTACCAACATTAATGATGAATCTATTAAGGGGATCAAATATACAATTTTTCTTAAAATATGAGTCATCAAATTATGATTATTTTTCTTTTTCGCCGTAAATCTTAATTCAAATTCCAAAAATAATTCTGATATTGACGGTAATTATGATTTTTATGTGCGTATAGAAAATTAGTTTAATATATTTTTAGGCTTTTGGCCATGGCAGCACTGTAAAGTCATCTTTTTCGTGTCCAAAATATTAAGAGTTTCTTATTGAACCCAGATGAAAACCATATCAAAGAGGAGTTGTAAAAACACAAATACATTGATACTTAGTAAAGTTTAATGTTTCTCTACATATTATATGGTGTGGGGAATAAGGAAGTGGTTCGGGCGTGGAAATTTCTCCAAGGAAATCGAGTTCAAATTTCAACTTTATTACTTACAAGTGGCCCAAGATGACACAGTCATTAATTAGCTGCATCTAGTAGCATCGGATAATCGAAATATGCAGCCAGAAACATTGCAATAACCTAACTTTTTAAAACTGTATTCAGGATAATTTCAAGTGGCCTGTTATGCAGCAATTGAATTCATATAAATAACATGAATAATGTTACATTACACAAACGGATTATTACCATTTGAATTAAAAAAAAACTCCTTAACATTTAATATGATAATCATAGCTTTTTTGAAAAGAGTTAATATCTGTTTTTATTTCCTTTTTTTAACGATTATTTGAGACTTTACTGTCATATTCTGTATATTTTATTTATATTATTTATTATTAATATATTTATGTTTACATAAAAATAGCTTCTGGGATGGAATAGCTTCATAAATAATGTTATTTTATGGCAGATCAGAAATTAAATCTTTCAATATTCAAATATTTCAAAATTCTCACATATGGATCAAATATATTATAAAATCCTTTTATAGTACATAGAAAATCATAGTTTCAATAGTACATAGAAAATCTCAAGAAAAGCTTCCAATTCCCCTCGTTTTGTTTTGAAGAGGTATTTCATATACAGACTAAAAAATAGTAATTAATTATTACAAATTTATCTTCCTATAATATTCAAAAATTAAAAATTCACATTTCTTATATATTTTTATTTTATGATTTACAGAATTATTTGTTGTGAACCACTTGTGGATTAGACTTTACTTTTTAACATGCAACATTAGTCAACCAAAATTATATTTTTTGTACAACACATTTTGTTGTACAGTTCTGTTACAAGAGCTTATAAATAATAAAACACTTCACAATATTAATCTAAATTTGAAGAGATATACTAGAACAATTAATATTATTATTGGTTTTTATTCATTAAATTCGACTATTATTTACCAATATTTATTTATCCATTTAGATACTTTTCCTTAAAAAATAATTTATTTGATTAGAGCATACAATCGATTCAAATAGCTTTTAGATTAAATTCCCACTAATCACTCCCACTCAGTAATTTTAGTGGTTGGAAATCTCCTTTAAAACTGTAAGTTAAATCAATTCTTATGGTTAAATTTCGTCATAAAACGATAAACCACAAAAATAACTGTTTTGTAAAATTAAAAAATTTAAGCAAATTATTTGTTTTTGAACAAAAACATTTTTAAAAGGTGATAATTTAATAAGGATTAAATGTAGGATCCATTTTGGTATACAGATTTTATTTTGAGGAAATATTTTAGAATATTTTTTATATTGTTGTTAACAATTCTAAATGAGGGCGTTACTTCCTTTGTAATAATCAAACAGTTTTCGGAATTATGCATAATCAAAATACAAATGCGTTAGACTTAAAATGCTTATCTGTTTTAGAAATCAAAATGGTTTTCCGAAGCCACCGAGAAATATTTTCCAGTTTATGATAAAATTCACTTATGATGAATGAAACTCATAAATAAATTTGGAAAATGAAAAATTCAAGCTGAAATATCAAAGTTTCTATATTCGGCCATTGAAAATATAAATTTAACTTTTATTTGTTTCCAAATTTTATAAATGTTCAATACTTGTTTTCAAGAATTGAAAGCAAATCTTGAGAATCTTTATACTTCTAAATTTTTTTTCTTTTCAAAGGAAAAATGAAATTTTTGAAATTTTTTACTTTGCAGCTATTTAAATAAAAAACATTTTCAATTTTATAAATAAAGCTTTTAAAAAAAATTTTCAGAAATAAATATTAGGGAAAAAAATTCTATTTTTTCTCTTAATTTTCAGGATATAATTTCTAAGAAACCTGCATATATCTATTATTTCTTTGCTTCAAAATATAAATTTTTGTGAAATTTGTACTATGCTGTTGTAATAGATAGGCATAAGAAGTTGTTAGGGAAAGATGACACATAAGCAGAAAATAAGATTTACCATGTTCATAGATTTTCAAAAAATTATTTCAATAACTTTAAAAAATTTTATGACATAAAGTTAAAAAAAAATAGAAATAATGAATATTTACACACTTTAATGAGTAGCATGCATTGAATATGTTACCCAAAAAATAGTGAGTGCGCTTGAAGGCATGAAACGATATAATAGACTTTTCAAGTAAATTGACACAAAATTAGTTATTGAATTATGCATAAGATGTCATTTGCTTCTGAATGGTTTACTTTTTTAAAAAATATAGTCTAAAATTATGGAAAAAATAGAAAAGACGTTTTTATTTTATTAGGGAAATTATGGAATTTCATTTTTTTTCTTATAATTATAATTTTAAATACAGTTAGCAATTTTTTTAATGTGCCATCGGTTAACCAGCGACAATAGTTTGTTAATTTTATGTTTACTTAGCAAGAGAAAGAACTCTGAAACTTGAAAGAAAGCAAAATTTTATCAAATTCAAAAACTTAAATAATTTTCTTTAAATTAATTTTCTTTTTACTTGATTTTAAGGTGTTATTCATTTTGACATTCCTAAATTTAATTTATAAATGAAAAACTGAAACTATAAAGAGAAATAAAGATTTTTTTCAATAATTTTTTATTTAATTTTTAGTTTACAGATACAGCATCCAAAAATAATTTTAATATTGATTTGATTTTTAAGAACATTGAAGGTTAATGATTCGAGTATGTCATAACCCATGTAAATGTTTCATGGACTTGAGATTTTTTAATAACTTATTTTCTATGTTTTTAGTTTTCTATAATATTATAGACAGAAATTCCATTATGAATTAAGATAACCTTTTAAAACAAGATTAATATTTAGTGTTTATATAAACCATTTACTGCTTATATAAACTATTTAACCTAAGAAAGGATAACCAAAGAATAAATTAGGGAAAAAAGAATAATTTTAGAATAAGTATGGGAAAAAAAGGGATAATATAATGGAATAAAATAGGGGAAAAAAAGATAATCATAGAGTAAATTAGGATAAAAAGGATAATCAAAATATTTAGGGACCAATGATCAATTAATATTTTTATTTTTAGTGTGTATGTATACATGGTTGTATGTATGTAAATACAGAAAATATTATGTTCAATTCAGCTGATTTTTTGGGTATTTCTATATTGACATTATTTACATTATCTATGATCTGAATTAGTATGAAAGACACATCTGGAATTATTTCGTGTGAGAGATAATTATTTAACAAAAATGTTGCCGTAAAACTAGATTAGCTTAAGAAATTAAAATTTAATATTGGAGTTACTCTAAATTTTTTCCGAATAATTCAATAGGAAAATTATTTAAGTTATTTATTTGCAAATATTTCCTGTATCAATATGATAACACAAACAGCATGTTTTGAAGTCACATTAATTTCTATTAATTTATCATGTAATTTCTGCACATTTACTACATTTTTCGGAAACTTTTAAGCACACATTGATTTTTATAGTTTTAAATGAAATACCACAGACAAACATTTTTCAGTAATGAATACTGAAATGCATGAAAGAAAGTTAGAATCAAAAGAAACTTGAATCTAAAGAATTATGTAGAAAAACCGAATACTTAAAACTGTTTTAATTTTTTTCAGTCCTTCCAATCCTTTTATAAATTTTTTGTACTACGTCCATCTTCAGTATCTCATTTAATAGTTCCAATCCTAAAATTTCAATAAAATATGTTTAGTTTAAATTTTATTCAAAAGTTTATGGATATATATTTCGAAATTTAATATTAAATTTCCTGTTTCATATAACAATTTACAAATATTGAATATTTACATAAGAAAATATATATATATATATATATATATATATATATATATATATATATATATATATATATATATATATATATATATATATATATATATATATATATATATATATATATATATATATATATATATATATATATATATATATATATTTCAATTAATATATTTAAAATTTATTTTTTATATAATTGTGTCTATAAAAGAAATTTAAGCACATAGGATACATAGAATATTGGAAATCTTTCCAATCATATTTAATATTTATTGTATAAAATGTTTTGTACCTCTAATTTTCTGTAAAAATTATTATACACATGCATAAATAATATTATATATGTTCAATAAGTACAGAAGATGTTGCAGAGTGCGAGAATGAATGAATCCAATAATGGCGCGAATAAAACAGCTTTATAAATTGTCGAAAAGTGGAGATTGAATATGTTATTCACATTTAATTTAAAAATTCTACACGTATGTCTAGATAAAACATTATTTTCTTAAATAAAAAGGTTAGAAAGTTCCATAAATCAGAAAAAAGTGTTTCTTACACTACTGAATTATTACCTGCGCTTAAAAGCGAATTTATATTAAACATATTAAATGAGTAAAATTCAATAAATACTTAGAATGGAATAGTAAAATTAATAAATGCACCTGATAAAAATTTCAAGAATAGCAAAAATTGATTTTTCATATATACGCTTAAAATAAAACAACTGTATTTTACCATCATTTTTATTGATTTCGCCTTTAGATTTTAAAATTTACTTTGTTTTATTTTCAAGTTTGAAAGAAGAGCAGGGAAGTTAATTCAGATATATATGTTTTTCTTTTCTATTGTTATTTTTTAAGAGTCCTTGGAAGTAAGTTTTACTTTCTTTTATTAAGATTTACTTTATGAAATTCTGATATAGAGTAGCATTAAAAATGTCGCCAATTGCTTCATTAGACAAATTTAAGGAAATTATTAAGCTGAAAATAATTCAACTAGTTTATATAATATTTAAATTATGAATAATTAAAAACAATGACTTTCGATTTTGAAATTTAAAAAAAAAAAAAAAAAAAAAAAAAAAGAATAGCATCAATTGCATGCTTTCTAAAAGACAAATATTTTTTTTTTTAATTAACTAGACCCGAATTTGGTTTTAAAGCTTTAAAAAAGACAATGGCATTTAAGTAAAATCTTCCTTATTTAGAAAAATACATAATAATCATAATGCTACGAAAAATACTCGAAATTTTGATTTTATGATGGATAAATAAAATCAAAGTTTCAATAAAATATAATTTTATAGAAATTTTAAATTTTACGTTTATTAGTGTTGATTTTAGTATCAACGCTAATGTTCGTAAAAATTCTGAATTTTATGCAAATTTGTGTAATAATAATAATAATAATGAAAGAAAAGTAACAGAATAAGACAGTTCATATTAAAATAAACGTTTTAATGAATGATTTCATAATATTTTGCAATATATTAATAAAAACAAGTATTCTTTAATAGCGAAAAATAGTTATATGATTTTAGATAACATTTACATTAAATCGAAGAATTATGTAGAGGCAAGGAAAACTTGTCTTGTGTCTACAAACAGTTCTAGATGACAATATGTTTTATAAAATAAAATAACTATAATATTAAACAACTAACAATATTCTTTAAAGGGAATCACCAATTTAATATGCAAAATACAAGTATCAAAAATATAGACAAAAACTTTATAAGTTTAAGAAAAATCCAATTTTAAACGTAAGGAACAAAAAGAAATAATTCAAGATACTATTTATATGGAACATATCAGTTTTTAGGAAAGTGTTGAATAAATTTGGTCATAAATGATATCTTAGTGCATATAAATGGCTGGAATAAACGGAATTAAAAAATATTATGTTTATCATAGCACGTAAAAAATCTATTTTGTACACATAATAAATTTTTTTGGATGAATATTTCTTTTTCTAACACGGTTCACTTTCTAACATTGTAATAAAGAAGTACAACTTCATTATTGCTTAAAATTCCTTTTAAATAATTTGGAAAATCTGTTAGGATTAAACATATTTATATCATTAGGATATATATTTATGATTATAAGATTTATTTATGACGAATATATTTGAAATTCGGAATACGCACACACACACAACACATATATATATATGTGTTCACTTATTAATATGCAGTTGGACCTATATTTCATATTCCTACCCTCTTCTTCAAGAATAAAATATATTCGAAATTCCTAATACAATTTTAGATTATTTTTAACCTTGATAATAATTTTATTAATTAAAATATTAAAATTATAAAAAAATTACAATAATGCATAATTTTTTAAACTACTTTTATAGTCATGCAATATGCTACATAACTTATTCTTTAGACTAACTAAAGTGGCGACTACGGCCAAGTTAGATATTGAAAGGTTTGTATTCTGGATTTCTGTTTAAATGATTGTAGGTTTAAATCCCATCTCGTGCCTGGATAATTCAAAGCCTACTTTAAATTTTAGGTTCTGTTCTTATTAGAGCTCATATGCAAAAAATGTCCATAGCGTCAACTTAACTAAACCAATAGTAATAAGCGCCTGCAATGCTACCACTGTTATCTTTTAATCTTAGGCAAATTTGTCATACTCAGTTTCTCGAAAAAAAATTGAGAAATTTCTGAAGATAAAGGAAGTGCAATTTCTTTAATATAGTACATTGTACTTTATATTCATTTACTCCGTAAGTATAGCTTGTATTGATTTGTAAAAATTTTCGATTATAATCAGCTTAAATAGAAACTAATAATTCCAGCTGTCTTTAATCTATGTAATAAACGTCATTTTAATGTTTAATCACCGAAAACTGAATTGCTAGTCTTTGTATTTGACAAGTTTATTAATACTTTTAATATCTTGAATCAGTCAGCAGAAATTTGATGATTGCTTAGAGAGTAAAGTTCTTATTATAAAGATGAATCATCAAACGACATTTAAATTTTCTTTTAATAAATATGTTGAAAAATTTTTTACTATTCATATTGAAATTTTATTTAAATAAATTTTTACAAATTTGGTTAAGCTATGCCTTTAGTTTTTTAAACTTTAGCCAATTTTTGTAGGAAAGACAAAGTTGAAATCGTTGATTTAATTTCAATAAAACTTTTCATTAAAATTCAATTGCTGTTTTAAATATTTATGGAAGATTTTTCTAAAAAAAAATTAAAAACAATTTAAAGTACAAATATAATTAATATAAGTCATAAATAATTTTGTGACTTTTTGAAATTAAATTAAGTATTAAATAAAGTAGCAAAAAGTTAATGTCCAATGAAATATTATTCTAGGAAGCTATTGTATCATGAACTAAAGTAAAATATGCGTTATATTTTGGTGTAAATTTAATCTCCAAATATTTTGAGAAATCGTTATTTTTAAAGTACTAAATAAATATATTTTTTAAATCTATTGTGTTAACTTTAATTAGTATATAAGGAGAATAATCAATTATTCATTCAGAGTTACTAAACAAAATTAAATTAAATTAATGAATACCATTTTGGAATATAATTATAAAATGGAAAAAAATTAGCTTGATAAAAAGCTAATTTACTAATTAGAATTATTTAGTTTAGAATTCTATAAATTTGATATCAATTTATCTTGATTTGATTGACATGCAAACTTTTTCTATAGAAATTGAACAATTGTATTATTTTATATATTCATATATATATATATATATATATATATATATATATATATATATATATATATATATATATATATATATATATATATATATATATGTATGTATGTATATATAAACGCAGCAATTTTGAAGAGCATGCATGAAAAAGCATTTCAGTTAAATAATTTATTGATGTTGATCTATCTCTGTTTACATTTTGTAACACGAGTCTAATTTTTCACATTCTAACTTTACAAATGATAATATGATGACATTCTGGTTGGTAAAGGCAACACCCTTCCATATTGGTGAAGACGGCATGTTCTTCCCTTCCCATTAAAGCATTTCTTCGCTTTCTAATAGCCTCGGGCTTTTTTACCTCAACACCTGAAAGTGAGTTTTTTTCTCTTGTTAGATGCTTTCGGAATACAATATGTTTGGTGAACTGCCTAATCTGTAAAGTACCCGTGGGAAATTGGTAAATACAACTTACTTGGAATCGCAACCTGAAAATATTGACTTTCAATAGAAGAGTTGCGCCTTTTCTGCTGTTCGACAGGAGACTAATGTTCTCTGGTTTGTTCTGCCCCATTGAATTCTGTTGTCCACTGTGTTCTACGAGGCAGTGAAAAATTACTCTGTTTCGGGTGTCTTTGGTAGACATTTACCCAGCATTCATCTTCAGAGCATACGCATTTAAAAGATGCTTGTTCAACCTACGTGGTCGTCGACATGAGCCACCGAATTGGAACCTAATGCTGTGGAAAAAAAGGTCAATATGTTAGGTAATCTATTGATTATATTTTTAGTTTACCTATTGAGAAATGTTTAGTTTACCTATTGAAAATTTAGTTTACCTATTGAGAAATGTTTAGTTTACCTATTGAAAATTTAGTTTACCTATTGAGAAAGCGATATCAGCTATCATACCAGGGATTCAAAGAAAAATTACCAGATACAAAATATAATTTAAAACGTAATATAAAGCGAATGTGTAGTAACCATAATTACATAATTTATTCTTCCTCCGCCCTTGAATATTGTATATAAGAGAATTTTTAAAAACTATATTATACCATCCGAACAAATAAATTATTGTATCTACGCATGTGTTTGCAGTAAATAAAATTGATCACATTGGGAGAGATAATCATATTGACTTTGTGTATTTATTTCACGTTAATCAGAAAAATAAATTCGCTAAATTAGGACGACAATTTATTTCTATGTTTGTGTTAAATAACTTCTAAAACAGTTTTATTGTCTTGTTATCTGTAATCCGCTGATCAGACATTATAGCTTCACTTATAATAGAAATAATCCTAATTTTTGTATTTCTTGGCATTTGCGTAAAAGTTGAAAGGTTCGATGAAAGAATAAATTTAAAAAAACTGAATTGATATGTAAGTGAAGGCTGAATTAAAATAATCAACAAAATTTTTGTAGCAATGAAATAAATTCCCTTAAAGAAAAGTTTTAAATAGTTCACAATAAAAGTAATATAAACTTTGTAAATAATTACATTTAAATACTTTAATAAAGAGTTAGAGAATATGTTTCAAGTTTTTTCTTGCAGTTATGCTTATCTTAGTCAGAAGAATGATACAAAGAATTATTAAATTTAAATTATGCGATGAATTTTTTAAAATGATTGCTATTAAAAATTATGATATCGACTGATCAATATGTACTGATGATATATATGTATATATAAATGAATTCTACATGTATTTTTCTTAATACGAGTATTATGAAAATACTATATTTTAATTATATAATTACTGATTAGTTGTAACACATCGATAAAAAATAATTCAGCATGTTTTCTTCGTAATCTTTCCACTGGACTTTTTTTTTTTAACGTATTCACTTTTTAACAATGTATAAGCGAAAAAATTGTTAATTCTTTAAAAAAAAAAAGGGGGGGGATGTGTTATTTAGAATCACTGTCTTATTGAATTGAGTGGCTTTTGTTTCGAAGATAGAATTGTGCAGGAAAATCAATATATAAGAAAGTATATCATACAAAAATATTTGGTTACATACATAACTTAGATTAGACTGCCTCACAATAAATAATTAAATAATTAAGCAGAACTATTTTTCTCTAGAATTACAAAATTAAAAGTTTAATTTTATAATTCTAGTTTAATTTATTAACAAAACGATTTTTCATTTTCATTATAAAGAATAAAATTTTCGTACATCCTTCATATAATAGGCTTGAAACTTCTTATTCATTTTTCATCATTTTTTTATTAATTTATATAACTTTGTTTAAAAAATTGATTACCTGAGCTCAAACTTTCTCTTATTATTATACAGAAATATGAACGAATTCGTGCTTATGTTTTTGCTAGATGCTGTGTACGGTTTTATATGTAAATATTTAAGAATGTAACAGACTGGTTGAAAATATAAACAAATAAAATTTAATAAAGCTTGTTTCAAATTAATTTGATTGCTCAGGATTTGATAGTGAAGGAATTTAAAATCACAACAACTTAATATTCATTAATTTTTTTGAAAAAGTCATTATATATTTCGTTACTCTAATAAGTATTGTAATTTGATAAATTTCAGTAGTAAAAATTCTTTTTCATGCTTGATCACATATAAATCCCAAATATCTTGACCCCAAAAGTATTTGTTTTAAATAAATCAATAATTGAATACAATTGCATTTAATGCTTTTCTAGATCTCACAAAAAAATTTCAAAAAAGCGGAATAAAAGAAAAATACTTTGAATTTTTTAATTATAAATTTCTTTCTTTTTTTCTTTTCTTGCAGAAAATGAAGAATTTAAAAAGTTGCCACACCTATTAAAATTTTGAATCTTTGGATATAATAAATTTAGAAAGACAGTAGTTTTCAATTCTAATGGATAAAATTTCTGACACAAAATTAATATTTTACCCTTCCAATTTTTTTCTCTTTGATTTCTTTGATCAAAGAGAGGGTGTATAAATCCTTATAAGAAATATATCGTATATCACTTTTATGAGCGAGAATCTAAGCAATATTGTTTAAGAAATCACAACAAATTGCTGAAATATACTTCAAAGAATCACTAACACTTCAGTAATAAGATGTTAACTGTTTAAATTATATATATCAAACATTCAAACTTTAAATGAGAAGTAAGTCGAAAACAAATAGCAATACGAAATACTTTTAAAATTTTTTTCTAAATGACATGACTTTTTCTTCAGCATGACAGCCCGGGGTGTGCCAAGGTTTTCCTCAGAACATTTCTCCATTGAACTCTCCGCGAGGTGACAATTCTCCAATTTGTCACTTTCAGCATTTTAAAGAGCTCCTCTATATAAACAGTCCATCTAAGTTTGGGCCGACTCTTAGATTTGTTTGCAATGGGCCTTCAAAAATTCTTGAAGTCAAAGACGAAGATCCATTCGACAGATGTGACCGCAAATATCAAGCGACATATTTTAAAATAATTGACGATATGTCAGCTTCCTTAAAAAGTCTGTAGAGCTCGAAATTGTATCTGTGCCTCTGAACTCTATTCTCATTTACAGCACCAAAAATCCTTTTTTAGGAAATGACATGACTAACTTAGCATATTTTTTGTAGAATAAAAAATACATTTATTCTTGAAGTAATTATTTCTTAGAAGGAATGATGCGCCATGTATAGGAAGCTATATTTTTCTGAAGTTCGATTGTTTTATGTTTCATAATTACTAAAATCTTATGTCACGTTTTAGAAGAGAATAAGTATTAACTTAATGAGTACCATCTTGAAAAGGTAATAATTAAACTAAATTAAAATTCCTTTTACTTATACATATTCAGTTTATTCATGTAATTTTACGTTATACTAATGTGAAATATACTAATAACTATATAACTACTTCAAAACTTGAGTATTAGCCATATAGTATTTATAAACGAAAGTGTAATATATTTCTTTTAAACACAACACATTAACGTAACTTTTCATGAAGCTTTCGATAGTCCCCTTTATGCCACATATTTTAGTTAAGTTGACTTAACTAAAGCCTACCATTCTATATTTTCTAGTTTAATGCTTACGATCGCGCATTGTCTTAACTCTTTTCTATACTAGCTTAAAGAATTTGGCTGCACATTGTTCTTAAAAGATATATACATATTACAATATTGTTAAAGCTAAAATAACAGATTTAAATAAAACTTATAATCGTTAAATAATATTATAATTCACGCATAAGTTTATTTAAGCATTGTAAGAAAATTACCTCATATTTTTACAGATTTCAAAATTAAATCACATTAATAATTAAAACGACTGCCAATTAATTCAAATTAATGTAAAACAAAAATGATAAAGATTTTTTTGTAATTTTGGCTTTTATAAATGACTCAATATACTCAGGAAACATTAGAAATCTCTAATATCTTAATAAGTAATGCATAAACGATACTTGTACTATAGAACTTCAGTTATCCAAACTCCGTTTATTCGAATCGCTTCCAGAATTTCAGAAAAATGCATTATATTAAAGAAAAGAAAGAAAATGAGAAAAAACTCATGATAAGGAAATGTTATAGGGAAAAGATAAGAGTGGCGTGTCACTTGAAAAATTGAAAAATAATCTTCTGAAAATTCTTGGATGCTCAGAAGTTAGTACTGAAGATACAGGAAAATGGATTATGAGTAAGACCAAAGATTTCAAATTGCAAATGATGGCAAATTCAATGGTAAATGATGGTAAAAGTGACGATTAAGGAGATGACCATTTTCAATGTACAACGATTAATTAAAATAGATCCTTTTTTCTATAAAAAAAACTCAATTAAACGAATTTTTGATTATCCGAATAGGGTCAGGTCCCAATTGATTCAGATTAATGAAGTTCCAATGTATTTACAAAATTCATCACCGTAAGTTTGTCGTGGTGGGTGCTTGGGAATTTTCATATTTTCCTTCCTTGCAACTGTGGAAAGTCCTAAAGAGGAGGAATTTATGTTGTGTATATTTAATTGTCCGGCAACAGCATTAAGTCGTTATGGTGTTCTCTACGCGGCACTAAAATACGCCAGGAATATACTTTTGAAATTACTACTCTATCAGCATCAGTATCTCAAGCAAATCATATGGTATGGTATAT
>CM057814.1:34309989-34499989 GCA_030067965.1 Latrodectus elegans | reverse complement strand
GCTTTGTGCATATAGAACTGCATTTTGAAAAGTAGGAAAAAAAAGTTTTTTTTTTCTTTTTTTTTTTTAAGGAAACCACAATGTGTGTGGCACTTCGCATTTTTTTTCCTTTTATAATTACTGAAAAAGAAAAAAATATATATTTACCAACGAACTAATGTAAAAGATATTTTTCTATGTTATATACAAAAATACTTATTTTCATTAAAAAGATATATATATATATATATATATATATATATATATATATATATATATATATATATATATATATATATATATATATATATATATATATATATATACATATATATATCTTTTTAATGAAAATAAGTATTTTTTGTATATAACATAGACAAATATCTTTTACATTAGTTCGTTGGTAAATATATTTTTTTTCTGTGTGTAATAAAAATCTTTACTAAAATTAATAAAGAATGCAATACAGAAAAAATATGATTACAGATAAACTATGCTTTCATCATTTAAAGTATCCTTACTTTAAAGTCCAATGTTTGTAAAGAAAAATTAGAAATATTAATTTTGAATAAATAAAAAAAATTCTAAAAATTGGAGAAGGAATATGAAGAAAAAAAAAAGAAAGAAATATAAAAAATATTTTCTGAAGGTAAATAGCTTTACTTTCCATGGACTTATTTTTATAACCATTTTATTCCACAACCCTCATTATATTTCCCATTTAAAAATCAAGTAATAATTATTTAGGCAAGTAATACATATATATTTATAATAATCATTTATTTTTTCCACAAATACCAGTTTTGAACGATTTTTATTATGATATTAAAAATATATTTGAACGACAAAATATACTGTATTTATATATAAGCTTCACATTGTTCAGTAACAAGTTTCTTTATTTAGGAATAACAGAGGAATTCCTTTTGTTTTAAATAAAGTATTTATTATACCGAAATTTTGCTATTTATTTCAACTTTATTGACATTCTATTTATACTTTCCCATGATAACTACTCAAAGAAATCCTGTTTTTTGAATAATTAACAAGCGAGAAGATTTTATCTTAAATTAGTTATCTGTTTTTAAATTTATTTTCTTATTGATTGAAATGAATAGAAAAAATTAGAAAGTAGTTTTATTAATACTTCATTTTCACTAACCGACTCATTTTCATTAACACCGACTCAGCATAACCTATTACCAAATTTCAAAATGAAACACAATTTTATTTATAAATCCGAAACTATTCGAACAGTCATATCTCAGCGAAATGACTTTTCTCGCCAAAAATACATCGAAAACGGAAAGATCAATACACAATTCTCTCTTTTTTTTTCTGGTAGAAAAGAATAATACCAGCACCAAAGAGAAATGCGCAATAATGCCAAACTTGACGACGTGCATTTTCTACATTAAAATAGTGCTTCGCGAGTTAAATCCATACAAACACACCTATCTGTGAGCGAGCGCATTTGTTTTCTTTTCTTCGAAGGAATAACAATAAAATAAAAAAGGAAAAACCAGCGAATAGAGAAGGAACCTTTATCTGCATAACATTCCTCCCGGAGCCCGCAGATGACGAAAGGGAAGGAAAAATAAAATAAAAAAATGAAGACGAGAGGAAACGATAGAGGGCGCAGGTAACGGCTGTAAAATGTGTTGTTGTTCTGAGAATGTACGACTGAGAAACACAGCAGAAGAAACATGGAGATGCGGGGATTGTGGAGCCGGAAAACTAGCTGTTAGCCGTGGTAGAGTTGTTTTTCTAGCCTTTCTTGGTTGTTTCACGCCTTTATTAAATGTGAGAGAGTGTCTAAAAGCCCATTGGGACTTTTAAGTGAAAATACATCGACTGAAGACGAAAGAATACGATTACAAAAAAATCAGGTAAGTAACTCATTTTAAGCACGTGTAGACTTTTTTTTTTATTGTGGCGCTCTTGTAGTATTTTTTTTAACTAATTTTTTTGCACCACCCATTCGTGCCCCTCCCCCAAAACTCCCGTTTTACCCCTCTGACAATATTACTCCACAAACAAATACTATATATATATATATATATACCCCTTTATTCGATTTTTAAGTAATATTTCTTAATTTTTTTGTAATAAAAAAAATTAAAATTGAGTATGGTAATAGGATGGGATCCACATTTAAATACTTTAAATAGTCATAGGATCCACATTTAAATTATATGTTTTTATTTAATTTTAAACAAATTTTTTCTGTTTTAAAATTTAGAAGTAAGACATATGAAAGTGTTATCCAAGTGTATCTAATTTTTTTTATCGTTTTGATAATATATTTTTGTTTTTAAGATTTTTTAAAATTTTATTATTTTTTAAAGAAATTTTTTGAAGACATTCTTATTTGATAAAATAAGCGATTAAACCAGACAAGGATATTTAGAAAATTAAATAAAATTATTAATATAAAATTAATAATAAATTAATTAAATAAAATTACAGTAATTTGAAATACAAATATTTTCCAATATTTATTTTAGATAAATTTTTCTATTTTAATATACATATAAACTCTTTCAAATATTGTTTTTATTATTATTGAAATTATTATGTTCCATAATGAACAGGAAATTATTATGTCATATAACTGAAGTAGATTATGTGAATATTACATATAAAAAATTCAATATAGTAAAAATGTCAACATACGGAAAAGTCAACACAGTACGAAAAAGTCAAAACAGTAATTTCTTACATTTACTATGGTAATTGTAGATATTATGAGATAATAAAAATATCAAGTTATGTAATATATATTATCATTTTTTAAAAGAAAAATAATTTTATGTATGTAAATTTGTACATTAAATTCAGCAGCTGACTAATTGTTTTAAATGTTTATCTCATTTTAAAAATCCATAATGAATCGAACAATTATTTTTATAATGAAGTTCTTGGATTAAAGCTTGGAGCAAATAAAATTTAAATAATATTATTGTTATTTATACTTACATTTTTATTAGTTTTAAAATTTTATTGTTATATTAGGATTCTTAAAAATTATATTATTATCTCTGCTAATATATAAAGAGTCAACAATTCTTATAAGGTGTAATAACGCAATAAAATCTCCAATTTTTATAATCCACTCAGTTTATAAAAAACCTATTTAAAATTAGATTTTTCTGTTCGCTTAGTGTTACTACTTTTTAAATGCATTCAATTTGTCGGAATACAATAAAAAAACTAAATTTTAATTATAGAAATCCAGTTATTCGTTTTCTGCAATTCATTATTAAAAAATTCTGTAGTTTTTCTGAGATTCAAAAACAGTAGTTTTAAGCATACGTTTTTATGTTAATTGTTTTATACTTTAGTAAACATTTTATACAGAAATAAATTTTAAACAACATGCTTATTTTTAAAACTTACTTTTTTTCTTTACTGATTATATATTACAACTTAATTTAAAGCTTTTTCATTGTAGGCCTATTTTTTTGTGTTAGAAGTGTGTTAATATTGTAAATAGTTAATACATGAATTTTCGGAAATTATTTTTTGAAATAATATAACTGATGGTTTTGCTCTAGTTTGTGTTATGTTATTATTTTTTTAAATTACATTCTGTACCAGTAATATATTTATTTATTTATATTTTTGCGAATTAAAATCTGTACATTTAAGAATACCAGAACTGTACAAGAATAGTTTTGTTTTAAAGAAAACTGGAATGTAACTTAAAACACAATTTAATTAAAATTATTCTACAATATTTCAAATTGAATTAAATATACGCGCATTTTTATCAAAATTTTCCTTTTCCAAATTAAGCCGTTATTTTCACATTTAAAATATACCTAGCCTAGATTATATATTAATTATTTGTCAACAAAATCATCCAAATTAATTTTATTTTAATCAGATTTATTTTATTGTTACACTATAATGTTAGAATACATCATAGTTTTAAACAGTAGATATAGCATTCATATAATGATATCTTTCACTAACTAAAAATAACTCTTTAATTATTAATTATTTGTAAACTAATTTTTTTTTTACATGACGATCAAATAGCTCTTATTTAGATGTTTCTATTATGAAATCTGATATTACTTAGCTATATCTATGTTTGCTTTCCAAAAATAAGTGAATTACATTCAATTGTTTGAAATAAAAATGAGCACATTTAGTTGGCTGTGAATTTATTTCCAAAGGATGCATGAGAGTGAATTGCATGAGCCGCTTATTTTCTTAAGAAACCGACATACTTCACTCACGGATATTGATATCTTCATGAATTTTGTTATTCACAAGAACTAGAGCATGTTGCTCCAACAAATAAAACTGAAAAATGTGTAGAGTAGAATGTTTTACATAACAGTTGAAAAGAAAGTTCAAAGTTAGAATTTCACTATTAGACACTAGTTAAAATTTTTATTAGAAAATATGGTTGCTTAATTAACAATTTATTAAATGCATTGTTTCCAAAATAGCATATTTTTCATTATGTTTAGAGGAAGACATCATCATTGTTAATACTGAAATAAATGTATTTTTGGATTCTTTTAAATCAACGTAAACATTTTGATGGTTAAGATTAACCACATAGTAGTTTTCTTTTCCTGTGCATTCATATTATTACTAATTTGTTTATTTAAATGTGTGTACATATATACAGATTGAAAACCTGTATTTTTAATTAGATTATTTAGCTGCTTATAATAATTGCATTAACATATAACTATTAACAACTTATACTATTTATATATTATATACACACACACAACAACAATTATTATTATTATATGCTACAACTTAAGTTAATTAAATATTAACTTGAATTATTGTTATTGAGCAATTAAGATTCATAAAAAATTATTATTATAGTTTTATTCAGAAAAATGTTGCTTGTACTATTATTAATTTCATTGGAGAGATGAAAGATAAATTCATTAGAAAGTATTGTCAAATAATCAATTATTAATTTGTGCATAAACATACATTTTTAACTTTCATTGACTAAGGATTATACTTTCAATATATGCATATTATTTTATTATATATTACAAATATAGTTTATAAATATAATCATATTATACTTACAAATTTTTCTTTACATAGATCTGGAAAATTGAATCATAAAATAATTTTGTATTAAATAAGTAATGTTATACCCTTCTGTCAATTTTACATATGGAAACAATTATCGCAAGTGATTTCCTAATATTACTGAAATTATTTCATAAAAAAGATATCTACAGTAAATTCATTAAATTATTCATTCTATTATCATACAACACTTCATTGTTATTGTCTAATTCAATTTTAATTTACATTTTATTATTCATCCTTACCAAATGAATACTCATACAAAATATATAATGATGTTTTTGTTTTTTTTTGGAAAACAATACTTGTACAGTACAGTAGAGATATTGCAGTAGATTTTTTGTATCTTAATGTCATACAAATTTTAGAAACTCTAAATTTCTAAGAATAATAGTATTACATTTACTTTTCAGTAGATAAAAAGAAAATTTAAAGTAAATGTATCATTACATAAATGTGTATTTATTTTAATTTTATTGTTAAAATAATACACTTATTTTAAAAGTGTTAGTTCATTTTATAAAATGAGAAATTATGTAATTTATTCTGAATTCAGTATAAACTTTCATTTATAACGAATTAATATCTAATATTTTCAATTTAAAATTAATTTTTTTAAGACTTCATGCATTGTACTCCACTTTAACTTCGAAATTTCTTTTTAAATTTAAAAGTTGGCTTCATACCACTTTTAAAATAAACGCCATCCAATTAAATACATTTCCTCCAATAAAGTAGCATTATTTAACTAAAAGTGATTGACTACAATAGTGAATTTAAAATTAAAATAATTTTCCACAATTTGTAATGAATTGAATACTTAAAGAAGAAATTATTAAATGTTTCTTAACTCAACACAGATATCATAAGCTATAATAAAGTTAATTAAAAATTCAATGTTCCGTAAATTGTTTTTAAATATTGGAAATAATTCGGAATTTTTAAAAAATATATCTTAAATATACATGGAAATAAGTGGAATTGTTAAGATTAAGTTTCAGTAAAATTTTATTAGTTTTGACAAATATCGGGTTATTATATGGGAAAAAAAAAAAAAAAAAAGAACCATTTAGAACATTAGGAGAATATTTTATATTTTGCAGTTAAGTTGAAATTACTTTGAAATTTTTGCACTTGAATTTAATTTAAAATACTGATTTATTAGTCTTATGTTGTGTTGATAGCAATTATTAAGTAGTTTCTACTGCATACACATTGTATGAAATGAAACCAAAAGATTGTTTTAAAAACCTTACAGAAAAACTTTAAAAATATGTGTCAGAAGGCTTCGAATTGTCCAAAGTGAGCAGTTGTTAAAAGTTTTTGCCAGGTACAAGAAAAGGAATGAAGGCAATAAAGTAATACAATTGAATCTCTTTTGGCAGATGCCCATGGGGCGGGAATTCTTTGACAACGTTCCGCAACTTTAATGCAATGGTTACCTTACCAGAGAATGGTGCCTTGAGACTGGCCAGTGGGCAAAGGGGTCACCTGAACCCATCCATCTCCAGTCCAACCCCTTTTTCCCAAAGCCAAAACATCTGCTGGCCTGGTCATATATCTCGCAACTACCTCTATCACCTTTCGTAATTCTTTCCGTCATTGAGTTTGTGTCTCCGTTGAAGGAAGGTCACGGTGAAGGACATTCCTCACCCCTGAAGGTACCCCTTTCCTTTTTTAACCACCCGTTTTCACCCCACTTTTTTTTACCCTCTCTACCATTTCGGCAAGAAACTTTTCTACAGAGCGTTGTTTCATCCTGTTCTAAATAGCGAACGCCACGAGGCTGCATATCAGTTTCTTAAGTTTCCTGTTTATCGTTGTTTTTTTCACACTTTCCCCTTCACCTCGTCCCCTAATCAAACCCTTTTCCTGGAGGCATTCGTAAAATTGAGGTTAGGACTGTAATTCTTGAAATGAATGTGGGGATCCGTGCTACCCTAAAAAAGTCTCTAGTTTTCAAATGCAATATTTAACATTAAGGCTTTAAACTAAATACTTTAAATGAATTAAATAAAATGATTGGGAAAATAATTTTATCTTGAAGTTAAACATATTAAGTAAATATATGGAAATTTTAAAACATATTGAATCTCGTCATAACGAATAATAATAGTAATAATAATAATAAATTGTAGTTGTTTAAAAATGTTTTGCATATTTTTTAAAGAAAATACACTAATATTTATTAAGCAATTTAACTTAACCTAAATTGTATATATCATTAGATAAATCTATAGAATTGTGATATCAATTAATTTATTTTCTAATAAAAATGTATCATTAAATTTATTATTATGAATATTATTTTATTTTGATAATAATTTTCTCCTAATGTGACTAATATAATTAAGTTATGTGAATAATTACAAAATTTAAAACCGTATATGAAAGCAATTAATTTTTTATTAAGCTTTAATATATATTTTTTAAAAATTAAAAATTATGACTACTAATTAAATGCCTTTCAACCGTATAAAAGAATTTAAGTTTTGTAATTATGGTTCTTATGCGTTTTTCAAAAAAAATTTTTTTGACAAATATTGCTTTAGAAATTGATTAAATCTCGTTCTTGTTATGAGCTTTTCTTATTTACTTTAACAACAAGAAAGAACAAAAGTGATTTTTAAAACAATGTTCAAATTATTATTAAATATCACAGATTGATTTAAAAGTATTTAATTCTGATCTTTTTTGCTGTTAATAAATTTATTCTAAAATTTGACGATAAAATTTTTAAGTTTCTTCTCTAATATTTGTAGTACATTTTGTATTATGATTAATAAAAAATATATAATTTACTGGAGATATAAATGATGGAATTTCTTTTTTGAAGTCAAATTTTTTCTTTTGTTATTTGATTACGCATTCAAAATAATTTTGTCATTGGCAATAATACCACTAAGCAAACCCACTGGTTAAAATGTATATAAGCACTAAAATAAATAAAAACTATAGAGTAATTTTTATTTAAAATAAATCCATAAGTGTTATTTTGACAAATTAATATTACAGTTGATACTAATAATATAATAATTGATAATACTTAATATTTGATCAAGTTCCACAATAAAAAAAATTATTATTAGCCAATTAAAATGATTTTTCTTAAAAAATTAGTAAGTAAGTTACGAGCGAAATAATAATAAAGATTTGTACTTAAAAATCTAAAAAAAAATGAATAAAATAATTCATAGATTAACTATTGAAATTGATTTGAACTTTAACCAGTTACGATTTAACAGTAATTAAGAGAAAATAATCTAAATATTTGTTTTAAATACAATTACTTAAAAATGCTTAAATATATAATATATATGTACACAGAGCTTATTTTTCATATTTTAGAAACGTTTATAATAACAGAATTCATTTTATTAAACAAAAAATTAAAGGATATATCAAGACATTCATTTTTTTAATAATTTAACTCTTATATTTAGTGATACAATTGTTAGGGCAGTTATTTAGTTCAAATAAAACTATAACTACAATATAAGTAATTTATGTTTTTGCACTCTACTTTAAAATTATATTATTTTACGAAGTGTATTTATTCCTTATTAAATTTCGCTAATAAAATTCAATAAATAAAAAAATTCTATATTTTTATACATGTTTAATTCTAATTGGTATTATTATTGCAGTTTGTAAAAATAAATGCAATTAAGCAACTTAAAGAAATAAAATTGATAATAGTATAAGTTTATAAATTTGAATACTTTAATAATAAATTATACATAATATTGCTTAAATTATTGCTCTTGTTTATACTGGAATTTCCTTAATTATTTAAAAAATTTTCTTGTTTCTTATGTTAATGCACTCAGAGTTTTATATTATACCATTTAAAATATCCGTATGAAGACTAATATTTTTGCCTATACTGTTAAAATCAATTTTTTTTAAATCATAACATGTGTTTATATTTATTAATACATAAAGTTCAAAAAACATTTTCGTAAATTATTTTAGAGGCTTAAATGCCTATTAACAGAAATAATAATCATAATTTTAAAAATATTTAAAAAATTTTATGAAATTGTTTTTATTAATCTATTATCTATTTTTTTCCACATATTTTCTTAGGAATATTAGAAGATTCTAATATTACAATATTGTGAAAATAATTAATGTTTTTAATATTTGTCAGTTATCCCCCTTGCCAGTAATTAATTCTTTATATGCTCAGAACAAATGGTGCTTTTTGCTTTTTCCTTATTTTTCTGTATTAAATTTTTTTATTTTTATTTAATCATGCATTTTTCAAGATTTTTTGCTATTGTAACAAGAACAAAATTTTGGAGTAATCAATCTCCACTTTTTTCTCAAAAAAATGTAATTAAATGAATTTTAAATGAGTTTCTTTTCCCTTATAGTGAAAGAAAGAAGGGACAAAAAAAATTGGAATTCAAGAAGCATTATTTTTTAGAGATTGACATTTCTGAAACTGCATAAATTCACCGGATAAGCAATATTTTAATTTTCCAATAATCTAAATAATTGAATTTTTTTAAAACTTTTTTTATCAGTTTCGATTTTTTTGTCATATAATAATAATGAGAAATCAGAAATTTACATGCTTAACTCATTATTTTATCATTATTAATTTTGATTTTTTTACAATTAGAAAAGCAAAGATTAAATTTTAAAAGTTGTTTATAATACATAGTTACTTATAATTAAAAGTTTTTTAGCATTTGACGGAAAATTGCTTTCTTTCTTTTGAAATTCTATTTTAGTTCAATTATTTTTCTCAGAACTAGTTTAATCCCATTTTAATGAATTCTAAAGAAACAACCTCACCATTTGAATAGGAACATAATGTACAAATAGATGAAATATAACAGTAAAGAAGTGTGTGTCTTGTACATAATTTTAATTGATCCTTTTACAGAATGGGCGATATTTTGGGGAAAGCAGATTGTACATTTGTTATATAAATTCTACTTTTTACTATATTTATTCATAAACACAATCTATTTTGATAAAATATTGTAAGAATTCACCCCACAATGCTGTTTTCAATAATCCTCAATAAATGTCAATCAACAATAAATGTACTTAAAAACAGAGCTTTTATAATTATTTGCTATACATTCATACCTACTCAATAAAATATATTTGATGCTTTCTTATTACATATTTTTTATATAAAAGAAAATATTTCAAAGGAATCGTATTGAAGCTCTATTTTTATATTAAAAAGTAAATTTTAAAGCAACATTTTATAAAAATAAAATTAATTTTGTATCATATTATTTGATCATATCTGCTATTGAAGAATTTTTTTAACTAAATCAAGAATTTTCATGTTCTATTTCTATGAGAAAAGAAGAAAAAAAATTAATATATTTAAACTATTTTATTATGATTTTTCATTGCTCCAACTGCTTACATTTTATAATGATTTTATCTAAAATCTGTGTACTTTAAAAATTTTTTGTTTTAACATATAATAATATTTACAATGGCTAATAGTTTAGAAAAGCTGTCTTAAAAAGTAAAGAAAAAAAGCTTCTATAAACGTGTACTAAAATGACAAACTTTTAAGCCAAAATGTTTGTTCGAAATCCATGAAATAAGAAACTATTATATTGTTCTTGATGAAGCGAATACATCAGTGTTGCCACTCTCAAGTATAAAAATGTTCCTCGTAAAATGTTTTTATGAGATTTGTAAAGGAATCTCAGGAGACAATATTCTTATTTTGTGTTTTTATCTCCCGACGTCATCTTGTTAAAGTCCTAATCGAAAAGATGACCGTATTTTGCAAGGAGAGTATTCCTTGTTAAGAAGAGCAAATATTTGTGTAGAACTTTTTCCACGCCTTAAGGTGTTGGAACTCTGGTGTGTACTTTTGAAGAATTCGGCCAACATTAGTTTTCCGCGACATTAAAAATTTCTAGATGTTGCTTCCCCATCAAATTAACTCATTCCTTTCCAATTTTACGAGACATCCTAACTTTTACAAAGTCTGGACGACGAGAAGTAGAAAAGGGGAAAAGACGTCGAGGGGAAAAAAAATCCCACCGTTTACCGTTAATCAGATGAAATGACTTGGATTTTTTGCTAGAAAGAAAAAAAAGAACTAAAAGTTTCTAATTTAGATTTTCTCGCGGCGATATTGGCGTTGCTTTTCTCGTTAGAAAGTATGTTAATACTAATTTTTCTTCGGACTTATTCAATCGAGAGGAATAGGCCTTAAAAATGAATTATTATATTAATAATGTGCAAGAGTTCAGAGATTTCTTTATAATTATGACAAGAAAGTTTTAATTAAATATTTTTCTCGTTAATCCATTTTCCTCATTTTGCAGTCTGCAAATACAATACAGTAAAATATTTTATGTGAGGTAGAAGTATTATTTTTGCAAATGTTGTACAAATTAATAAAATAATTCAATTTTCAAAACATTTCATTTTATTATTTGAGAAAAAGGATAAATTTTTCATTATAAAAATGTGAATCTTACATAGAAAATCAATTCTTTTGACGATATTTATAAAGATTTAAAAAGATAAATAAATTAGGTCAAAATAAAAAGACAGTTAAAAATGGAAAACAGTGATTGGTTGGTTGGTTTCAAAGGCGCAAGGTCCAAGTAAGGACAAGCTGCTCCAAAAGAAAACAGAGAAACAGAAAATTACAAAATTAATTTGGTAAATGATTAGATAATTTTTTATATTAAGAAAGACAAATATTTAAATTATATTTAATCGTGAGGCGTATATGTCTATTACAATTTCAGACTATATACTTTAGGTTAAATAGTAGAAAAGTAATGCAATTAGAGAGAGAGAGAGATTTTAACACTAAAGATTTAGGTTAAATCTAGAATTTTATATGAATCTAAAATTTAATTTTTGTACAAAATTTATTGCAACCCTTTATTTCTCCTTAAACGCTCATATTGAAAAAAAATATTTAAAACATTTCATATTAATACAAAAATAGTTGATCAACACACAATTTGCATCAAAATTATATTTTTGGTCCTTATAAAAATGCATTATTGCAAAATTAACATTAAATGTAAAAATCATTAAATTTAAGCAAAATATTAAAGTATTAAAAATAGCAAAATTATTATTATATAATAGGGAAAAACATTAAAATCTCATTATAAAGTCATTGTAATTTTTTTTTTACTTTTAGTATTTTTTTTTTGCTATTTAACTTAAACATTGAAAAATCAATATTGAAAGTGTTTGAAAATTTTAAATTACACCCTAAGCTTATAATTTATTCACTTAAAATTATTCATTAACGTAGATTTTATTCCATGCTTTCTATTCTAACTAAAATTTAGTTGAAAATTAACTACTCTGATCATCATGGGATTGTTATACAGTTTAATTATTTTCAACAAGGTGACGTATATATCTTTTTGCAAAATTTTTTAAATTGTTAGAAATTTCATATATAATTAGTCGATTAAAATTCATTCCTTTCTTTAAATAAATTCAAGTAATTTATTAGCTATATATAATACTATGAGCTTATTATTTATACATGTAGGCATATGCTACCAAATTATCTGTACCTTTGTACTGAGACAAACTTCATAAAGAAAACTTATTGAAGAATCTGTTATTATTGTAAGTCATAAACATGGGTTGAAATTTTACTTATCATTTCAAATTAAATGTATCATATTAATCAAATGTTAAGGAAGTTGGAATGTTTATTAGACATTTTTCACTATAATATTAATTAGCTTGTAATAGTACATGTTAATTATTGCTAGATATTTTTTTCATATTATGAAGTTCAGCTCAAAAAGAATTTGTAAATTATTTCTTTTAAAATTAAAAAAAAAAATTTATGTCAAAAATAATTTTGCAAAAAGTACAAATCTTTACTACTGCAATTAAATTAATGTTTTATAACTGTAACAATTTTTATGAGAAATATAGTGTAACTGAATTTACAATATAAATAATAAAATAATTTTGATAAAATATCATGGGATTATAAGTTCTTGTTTAATTAGCCTTTGTACAAAAATAGCATTAACTGTAGATTGAAATACATTTCATTTATAGCATTGAATTAATACATTACAATGTAAAAGCATCTCTTTTGATAGATATGATGAAAAAATACAATACGGAATATATTATATAATTATTTTACACATATAGCATCAAATAACTTGACTGTGAGTTAAATTATATGTTAAAAAGTATATTTGTTTTTATATTCAAGTATAATATTATAATTATACTTAGCTTAAATTAGCTTGACGAAAAATTTAACTTTAATACTGAGAAAATTAAACCTATTTTCTATGACTAAGAAAAATGATTTTTTTCCTTTTAAAGTTCATAAATAATTTAGGCTTCATACATAGAAAGTTTCTATGTAATAAGTAAGATCTTATAAGAAAACATTTAAGAAATGAATTTTTTAGCATGAGTTTATTTATTTATTTTTTTTTTCATATTCAATACATGCAGGACTTAACTATGATAATTAAATATTTCGGTAACTTCAATACCTTAAACTGCAGAATCTCTTAAAAAGCATGATAACTTTGTTCTACATCGAGGATAGCTATTTAAAATTACAAATAATTGAAAATTCATCAGTTTCAAGAATTACTTTTAAGAATATTTTGAAAATTAAGACTATAATATTAAAAAATAAAATACTAAGAATAAATTTCCAATAAATTTACTGAAACAACCACTTATTTTTACTGAAATTATGCTTACTGTATAAAAATTTACTGAAAAAAATTACAATATAAATTTCGTAATAATAATAATAATACTAAGTATTAAAAATGTTTAACGCAAAATTGTTAAATACAGAGAAAATTTTCCTACTTTTTTAAGAAATCATGTAAATAAAAAATAAAAATAATAAAAAATGTTAATATTTTTTAATGGTCTGCAAAAACATTTAATAGAATTATACCTTCAGCTTTTCATTAATTAACTTATTTTGGCCAGCTAAGTTTTGAAACTTGTAGCAAAAAAATATTCACATACTCTGCAAGCAAATATATTCTGTTCAGAGGTTTTTGTGTAGTTAGTTTTTCAACAGAGCTTAAATAAATAAAATATCAATTTCATAGTGTAATAATTTTTTTTTATTTAAGAACTAAAAAAAAAAAAATGATTTACACCTGTTTAATTTTACTAACTGCCTTACATCTATGAATGAGCTTGATTGAAATTAATTAACTGTAAAATGTTATTTAATTAAACTAGTAAATTATGCAGTCTCCTGTGACGAAATAAATTAATTATATTCTTAAGTAATATATTTACATTTTAATAAACCTTTATTGAAATTGAGATTACTTCATAAGAAAGTTGATTGAGATAAAGAAAATAATTTAAACACATCTGTTAAGAGTTTTATTTTAATTTAGACTAAATAATTAATAAATTAGACTATTTTCTACTTGAAAATTTTATTAATAATTTAATTTATATTTAAATAAAATTCGATATATTACTTAATATGATTTTATGTTTTTATATAATTGAAATAAAAAGAAAATAAATGATTCGGCTACAGATAAATAAATTAAATTATTAATTACTTTTTTATTTTAAAAGTAAAAGTTCCGTATCATTACTTAGTTTTTCAATTGAAAAAAAAAAGGTATTAAAAATTTAAAAATAAAAAGTAAGCGAAGTATCATATGTATAATGAGGTTTACAAATGATTGAATTTGGAAATATATTTCGAGATCAATATTGTATTCGTGTAAGGAACACATGTATAAACATTTAACTGATTTTAAGGCATATAACTTGTCAATATTAGAAAATATTTTGCAATATTAGTTACCAATATTAATGACGAATTTCCAATCGTCACTATAAAATATTCGTATACCAATATTTATAAATATTGGAAAGAAAGAAATGGAAATATTCATAAGATAAATATAAAATTTGTTTAGATATCAGTTAATTGAAATATAATATTTTCGATAAAGTGCAATCATTTATTAAATTTAATTATTAAAACTTCGTCATGGACAAGAATGAGTAATTTACTAATGATCAATATTTTTTTTTCTTTTCTATTAAATTATTTTAACATTCACAATCTGCAGTTAAATTTACTTAAGAAATATTTTAAAAATACATTTTTTCCTTTTTTTATTTCCTAATATTCATTATTCTTCTTGTTAAAAATAGCTTTGTTGCTATTTATATATTTATTATTATTCAGATGCTCTCTTAATTTGGTGATTACTATGATTGTTGCCTAGATTAAATGTAAGTAATCTTTCTTGCGGTTACAGTTGTCTAAAACTATACTGCTTATGGGGTTGCCATGAAATGAAAAATTTCTAATCAAATGAAAGGTTTGCTAATTAAATTAATAAAATGAATTATCATAAGCTTTCTCACATTTTTTTACGTTTACTGATAGAAAAAATATCTATTAAATTAATAAACGTATAAATGTTTTTGAAAAAGTATCTGTTAAATTTATAAATGTATAAATAAATGCATGCATGTGATTTTGAGCCATTCAAACATCTTAAGATGGCTTAAATTCTTATGTGATTGTTGAAACTTTATTACTATTTTTTTTAACTATGCTTTATTGTTTAACGTATTAGTCAAAATTGGTAAAAATATATTCTAATATTTTCACTTACGTATTATTACTTAGATATGTAAAAGCATAACTTACACAATTGATAGCTTACATATAACAAATATTATAGGTATTTCATAATACACACTAAGGGAATATTAATTGTAGAATCTTGAATTTAATAGCATAAAGTAAATATATATAAAAAATTAACAATAAATTTTTTTATTATAAATAGAGATTGATTAATCGCTTTACGTGAAAAAGTTGTTCCAAAGTATGTGCAAAATAATATTTAATATAAAATAAATCGTTATAGCTGGAAAAAAAATCTCTCTAATTCATGTTTAAATTAATCTGAGCACTAAAGTTCTTAGTTCTTAAAGGATGTTCTTAGTTGGTAGCTTTCGTTCATTGTCTCAGCGAGTCGGGAAAATTGTGAAACATTGACAACGAAAAAGTAAATCTCTTCACACATATTAAGAGATTAAATTCTTAAGTAAGAAAAAAAGCTTATAATTTCTTTTATCTTGGAACTATAAGGTACAAATTAAAGTTTATTTTTATAGTACATTTTGCTTTGCACTGTTGTTTTAAAAGAAATTTCGCTACTTCTCAAACTCTTCTTACATACGTTTATCAAAAAGCACCAAGATTTAATAATTAAAATTGAAACTTTTCCACTCCACTCCTTTAAAGATTTGGATTTTAGTGAAGGAAGTATTGTTATTAAAAAAATCGCAGAAACAATTACATTCTAAACAAAAGTTTATCTCTTAAAATCAAACTATAACTTTATAAATAAACAAATTTTAAACTATTTTAGCAGCCCAAATTGCTAAATGTAATTAGCAGTTTTATAATAAAAATGAACAATAATTGCTAATTAACAATTAATTCAGAATTTTTTTTCTGAATCATTAACATCCTATAGGCTAACCTTTTATTTTACTTTTCCATTTGATCTAGGACCAAACCCTGGATGAAGTTCTTTTTTTAAAAACTTAAGTGATTTTAGTCGTTTGCATATATTCGATTATTTATGCAATATAATGAGATATGTGAAATAAATAAATGCACCTAAAAATAAAAAGCCGCTTACACTGTATAGTAGTCAGAGTGCTTGACTACGGATAGGAAGGTCCTAGGTTCGAATCCCGGTTCGGGCATGGATGTACTTTCTCTCTCTCTATCCTGTCTTTGTCCTTTCCTTATATGAATGGGTTGCGAATGGTTGCTTACCCTATAAAAGGGGGTACTTATGGCATGTATGTACTGAGGAAGTCGGACTCTTCACCAAAAAAATATGGTTCAGTTGGAAAAGGGGAGCAGCACACTCGATAATGTCAGCCTAGCTGGCACACGACAACAACAAAAACCTAAAATTATTAAATTAATTATATATTATAAATAAATATATAATAAACATGACATAAAATAAATACATTGGAATAAAAAATAATCCTTTTATTCATATTTTAGAAAGAATTTATTAATTTATGCTAGACAGAAAATAATTCTTTAAATTCGTAAAAATACAAAATAAAAACTGAGGAATGATATAATGGCCTTAAATGGCACAAAAATATAAATGTTTCCTTTGATTATGTTAATGAAGTTACCGCAGAATATTATTGATTAAAATTATGTTAGTGGAATATTTAAAAAAAAAAAAATCGAATTTGAAATAAATGCCTTCATTTAAGTTTTATTTCAAAAATTCTTAAATGAATGCATTATTCAACATTAATAACACGGATAAAATTCCTATTTTCCATTTCAGGCTCTGTTATTGTTACTTTTTTTTTTCTAATTCCAAAATTCCTTTTGAAGCATTTGGTTAAAAAATGTTACATTCATTGGTTCATTATTTGTTATTGCAAAGGAATTATTCATAAACTGACCGACAAAAAATGAATTGACAACAGCAAAAATAAAATTATTGAAAAGCTCGGTAAATAGAGAAAGATATTTCACCCGCGTATTGTTTATTTAGCGAACGTTAATTATTTAAATTAATATTATTACATCAATTGATGTTAAAACCAAAACTTAAAATGATTATTAAACAAATATCTAATATGATCTGATAAAAATAATAGAAAACAGAATTCTTATTAATTTTTTTCAAATTCATTTCCTCCTTTTTGAGTAGTAGTGTATTGTTTGCTAAATTCCTTCAGTCGAAATAAATGAAAAAAAAAATTGCTTTTAAATTTTATTGCAATTCATTTTGAAAGTTAAATAGAAAAGTTTATTTGTCAATGCCTAACGATATTTTTTTTAATGTTTTCGCAGATATATTTCAAATAAATAGAATATCTCTATATAGATTCTTCTATAATATTAAATTTTATAAATTCTATTATTTATTTTAACTTTTCATCAAATGCGGCAGTAAGTTTGAATTTCCAGTATTAATTACATAAAAAATTTTTTTAATGACGAGGAATACCATGACTAATTAATTAACTTATTTTTGATTTCGCGCTTTTAATATTTAAATAGATATGATAAAATATGCAACTACTGTATGACTTGACTACAATTATTTCATTATATATAATATTAGAGGACCATGTGTGACAAGACAATGTGTATGAATTACTTTCTTTAATCAGTTTCCCTGAAATCCCATTAAGGCTTATATTAAGATATATATTTGTGTAATATCTGTTTATCGGTTCGATTTCACTTTGGATGAACCAAATCGAAACTAAATGCAGTGTTCTAGTTTTGAATTTAACGGTTTATGGGTTAGATTCCCAGATTGAGCAAGAGTGTTGGTACTGGTACAAGATTCACATCAAATGCTTTTAGCTTAGACTTCTTGAGTAACATGTGACTGAAAGAGACAGTAACATGTGACTGAAAGAGACAGTAACATGTGACTGAAAGAGACAGTAACATGTGACTGAAAGAGACAGTAACATGTGACTGAAAGAGACAGTAACATGTGACTGAAAGAGACAGTAACATGTGACTGAAAGAGACAAATATATCCAAAATATGCATCATCACAGGAAAAATAATGTACCTGATTCGTCCCTAAGAATAAATAAGTTTCTCTTTACTGTTTCGTGGATTTACAAAAGCAAAAATTATCATTAATCTTTCACAAAAAAAAAAAAAAAAAAAAAAAAAAAAAATGCAGTGATATATAACTTTTTTACCATGGCTGTTTGCATAAACAATTGATTTTAATTCATTAAATGTTTATTTTTTGAGGTTTATTTTAAAATTAACAGTTACAATTTCGCCCTTAGAGTAATAAATCAACTCTTAGATCATATAATTGAAAAAGATGCATATTTTTTAGAACTTTGTAAGTTAGGTATATTCACGTTTTCTTTAACTATGATCTGTGAATTCTGATCACTGCTAAGGGTTCTTTCATTAATGTGTAAGGATTTAAAAAATAGCCATACAGCAGCTCTGAGCTATAAAGCGCACGCACTTTTAAAAATATTGAAGATTATGAGAGACAAAATTTGTATCAATTACACCATATTTATGATTAATTTTTTGACAAAATGAAACGAAATATTACTTTATTCTTCTCTTTATTTATTTATTTTTTACCTATACATAATCAATGTAATTTTTTAAAATAAATTTCATAATAAATTTCAAACAGATAAAGTTGAATTTAATATTTTAAAATCTTTTAACTGAAATAAGAAAAGAAAGCAATTTTTTAAGAATGAATATATAATGGATTAAGTTACACATACAAGATTTTGTAAAATAATTTTAGATCAATCTTCTTCTTATCTTAGAAGAAAATAGAACTATAATTTAACTTTATATATAAAAAAATTATAATGTAGTTTTTTCTATAGAAGAGTGTTGAAAAAATCATTATATTTCAACCTTGCAGTTAAAAGCACTTTTTTTTATATGTATATAAAATAAGTTGGAATTTTGAAATTTGTACTGATAACCGAAGATAAGACAGAAAAAGAATGCTTGTTGGAGGAAAAAAGATGATAAGCTTGTAAAATTGTTAATTAGTGTTTAAAGACTCGTTATGTGCTAATAAAATAGTCCATTATTTTTCTAACATTAAAAATTAAAAGTATCCGTTAATTATTTTATGGAATAACCTTAAAAAGCATTTTACAGACAAAAAAAGGGAATTTAGAAAATTAAATATTGGTGTTGATCTGTTTTTATATTTAATGTATCGTTAAGTTTTTAATTTTATTATCTAAAAAGTATACAAATAAATGAGTTGCTCTGAGGAAATGTAAGTGAAGATAATTTTCTTTCACGAAGTAAAATGATGCCTGTAAAGTTCATTAAATTTAAGCACCAGGCACATTTTGAGTAAACTATTTTTTAATTTTTGTACAAGAAATTATATTATTCGTTGTTCAAACTTTATTTAGTTTTTGCAGAAAATATTTTGTTTAAAATTTTCAAATTGTGTTTGAAGTTTTTCTTAAACTAATTATCATATTATTAATTGGTTGCTCAAATATTGCGTAATAAATCATCTAATTTTTCTATAAAGGAGGAATTTGATTTTGCTATTTTTTTACGCTTATGAAACACTGAATAATGAAATTATTTGCTTATCATGAGGTAAGAAATACGAGTGCAAAAATCAAAACTACGCATTAGGATAATTTTTTACAATATGTGACTCACTTCAATATGTGTGTGAATTATATATTTAATGGAAACTTATTTCTAAACTTTACTTATTTAATTAATTATTGAAATTTTTAGCACAAAAATAAATAAATGGATAATATAATATTCATTTTATTTACTTTTGTGCAGCAACAAAAAATATTAAACTTTAATTTTTTTCACATTCTTTAAAATTTTGTTTGAATCTCAATTAGTAAATAAAAGTAGTATTCAAAGATCACATACTAAAGCACAAATTAATTTTTAATTTATACACAAGAATTTTATAACACGGTTAGAAGGAATACTGATTAGAAAGAAATCTAATAACTCAATATTTTACCAAATACGAATATTTATAATATTGTAAAGAATAACATTGTAAATATAGTATTTAACAAGAATCTGTAAAAATATTGTTAGGAATGACGATTTAAAATTCATTTTTAATTATTCAATAATTTTAGAAGTATACAAAACTTATTTCGAATAGGTAACATTCAATTATTATATTTTTATTAAATTAAATAAATGTTTTTTTTTTTTTTTTGAAGAAAATGTCTTTATTACAACTTTCTTGAGATTTAGTATATGATAATATTTTATTAATGGTTGTTATAAAAAAAAAAAGACATATAACTTTTTGTTTTCAACTACAATTTTTATTTCTAAAATTTATTGCATTTTTATTTCGAGGACAATTTTTTTTAAATTCCAGTACCGCATATTTCAATTAACAATTCAAATTTTTATGCAACTCTTTTGTGATTAAGTAAATAAATTTGATGAAAATTTGTGCTATTTGTTCTGGCAGTGAGTTTTATCAAATGTAACAGAAGTAACAGCATTAAATTTTTAAAAAATTATTTGCATTCATAAATAAAAGTGAGTGATTCGTTTATAAATTAATCCAAGGAAATTTTTAAATTAATAATATTGCTTAAATAACTTTATAAATAGTTACTGTCTATCTATGTAACTGTATAAGTTTGAGTAAGCGAAAACAAAAATAATAACAGAAGATCAACAACAACCATGATATAAATTAGGGAAAAAAATAAATAATGCATGTTCTTAAGACAGCTTAAAAATCTGTGGATAAATCACATTTTAACTGATTTAACTGTCTAATTAAATTTAACTTATCCTTTCAAGATATTTTCATAAAAAAATAAACTATTTATAAAATCAGACAGAAATACTTAGTGCATTGTTATTAAAATCTAATTTTTATTGACATTTATTTTTCGTTCGAAAATATAAAAGTCTCGGTAATTGCATTACATTTGTTGCAAACCTAGAACAGAAAAAAATTCAAAACAGATTTAATGAAAATGTTGATATGTTATATGTTAATAAGTTATTGATATAAAAAAGCAAAAGTGATATTATTTGCATTCGAATGTTTCAAAATTTATTTTTATTTCGAAATAACCGATAATCAGAAGATTGAATACACCAATTGAAAGAAATCTAAATGCAATGAAGCTTGTCTTAAATTACTTCGAGGTGGATAATTTTCGTTTTCCGGTTTGAGTTAATTAAAAGGGAAAAATCTTCTTGTCACGCAAACAAAAGTATTTTTTTCTTCTTATCATAATGAAGAGAAAACATTTAGAATTATTATTCATTTTCAAATAGATTAGTTCAAAGCAATAAATCAGTTCAAATAAAAGAAATATTCTTTGTAACAAATCTTTTATGATTACAAATTTGAAATCAAAATATAAAACATGGTTGTGATTGCTTTGCTACTCTTTTGCAAAATAAATTAATGAAGTTTCTTTTCACAAGCATTTAGAAAAAAAGTGCTTTTGTGAGCAATTCTTATTAGCATAGACTTTTCTTGTTGTTTATTATTGCTGTAATTATGAAAATTGTAAGAGAATGAAAACTATTATGAGCAATATGAATTTTTAGGAATGATTGTTGAAACTGAAATTTTAAATATTTCAATACCTAATTAAATGGAAATCATTTTTGTATTATTTTTTTACGAAGGTAAAATTTCAGACTTTTATCTATTTACTATGACTTAATAATTTTTAAATTAGTTATTTTGAAAAAAAATAATGACACTTTTATTTTTAGTTTTTAAAATCATTTAAATTAAAAATTATAAATTTTTAGTTAAAACTAATTTTATTTATGAATTTATAATTTTTGTTAATTATGAATTCATAAATAAAATTAGAAATCCTTTTTAAGCACAAAATATAGGAAACAAATTATGAGAAACCCAATTTTAGATAATTTTCAGTCCCTATATTACTTAGTTAAATCAAGCTTTAAGTTTAATTGTTATTTAGTTTAGCCTTTTGATTAAATAACAATAATAAGGCTAATTTACAATTTACGGAAATTATCCTTATAATTGTTATTTAATAAGTATAATCTAAAATTTCTGCCAAGAATAGGGAGGATTTATGATGAAGGATGCAACACCAAAATTCGTCTCTGGGGTGAAATTTTGTTGATATCATTTAAATTCAATGTTTTGCATATGTCCGAAACAAATTAAGTGGAAAAATTGCTTTTTAATGATTTACTTCATTGACTATTATTTGTTTAATAATATAAAAGTTTGGTAAAATTAATTAAAAAAGTACTTTTGAATTTTCATGCCTTTTATTAATCATTTAAATAGCGTTCTACATTTAATCGTAGTTTATTTTTCTTTTAACAATCATGGATGAAAATAACCCATAATTCCAGATAAGAACAGCGACCTCTAATACTGACGGATGTAATTACATTAAAAATCGTCTGTTCTTTGAATTGTTTTGAATTTTGTGCGCATGCCCGAAATAAATAAAACAAGTAGGAAAAATAAATCGTTTGCTCTTCTATGATTTACAACTCTCTTCATTGACCATTTAAGCAGAAATAATATTGAAATGTTTGTAAAAAATTGTGATATTAGAATTCTATATATTTTTCTCAACCATTTTAAATATTGTAAATTTTGATTGTTATTGCAATAAAAAATATTGCTAAAAAATATTTTAACTTTCGAAATTGTAAAAATTTCAAATGCGTAAGTTCATATGGAATTAAGGTAACATTTATGTATTGTAAATTGAAAATTCTAAATTTTTCATCAAATTTTCAAGATTAGTCAGAGTAAGTAAGTTGCTTTATATTGATATTTCTAAAAATACAACATTTTGATAACTGCTTCTCGACACCTGAAGTTTACATGAAAAATTAGCATCTTAAAAATATTTAGAATGGTACCATAATTTGATTTCTTTTTTTTCATTGATAACGACTCTTAAAAAAAACTAAAAGTGAATAAAATAATTTATTCACTTTAAGTTTTTTTTTCGTAATATTTTGCGTTTACGTTTTTTAATGAATTTTGATTACTTTTAGTTTATTGTCGGATAAAAAGAATAAGTCATTCTAAAATTCAATTTTATTAAAAAAATTAAGTACATTGATTTAAATTAATTAAACTTTAAGTACAATTTAAAGCAGCTGTAAATAACTGAAAAAAATCCTAATTTTTTTTTTAATATCTTAAAAAATTCAATGTACTAATGATTAAAATTAAGGTATGTAATTGTATTCTTGAAACAAATTAATTTTATACTGTCAAGATATTATTTAAAATATATAAACTAAAGTCAATAATGATTAATAAATATTTCTTTATAAATACTTATGAAAATTAAATTTTTACAGATTTGAATTGTTGAGATATTCAATCATATTCTAAATAAAGCAAAAAATTCTGTAAAATTTGAAAGGAAATAATTTTTAAAATTAAATTTAAGATCATTTTCTTTATATATATTTTTTGCTAATTTTCAGAAATATTGATTTTGACAAAAAAGTTAATCTCATTTATTTAAATTTTTGTAGCAAGTTTACTTTCTCGTTTAATTATTATTTTCGTAAATTTACGATCATCGTAATAGTTTTATATTTTTGAAGATGAAATACTTTGGTCTGTCACATTTTTTTAATACTCTTGCTTGAAATGGAATGCTATTGGAGAATGAGGTGGTATGTATTTTTTGGTGATAAAAATGTAGCCAAAGCTTAAAAAATAAGTACATTATTGAAGGGCTTAAGATTTTTGAAAAATAATTTCCAAACAGCATTCGATTCTGAAAAGAGATAAATAAATAATAAAAATAATTTTACGTGTGTTTAAAAATTTTTCTGTTTCAATAAGTATTTAATCAAAATTATTTAAATTTAGAAATAATTCTAATTATAAATTAAGAGTGATTGTTCTATTTTTGTAAATAATTATATATTAATTTGTCAAACCCTTTTTAATTTTGTTAATATAAAAAATTTGTTCTTATTTATTAACAACCAGACTTTTTTTGTAATAATATAATTAAAGAATTCCTGTAAAAATGTAAAAAAACTTATCTCATATTTTGTGTGAAATTACTGATCAACTTATAATTATACTATAAAAATAAATGTTAAAATAGCTTACTAATTAATAATAACTAATTCATCACAATTTACAAATAATTAGGGATATATAAGAAAATGTTAACACAAACTAGTATATAAAATATTATTACGAATTGTGTTTACAAACTAAAATACTTTAATAACAAACCATAATAAAAGTCTATTAAAAATAAAACACATTGCATCAATAAATAAAAAATCATTGAATAATTTATAAATATCAATTGTATTACAAAAAAAAAAAAAAAAAAAAAATGCTAAAAACAAATTGCAGATGTATTTTGAAATAATTCTTTTAATATGTTGATTTAATAAGGAACTAATTTTTAAATTAATTTTATTAGTACTTTTATAATAAAACTAGAAAAAGTAATTTTATCTCAATGAAATTATATTATTATAACTAACAGAAAAGATACAAATTTAATGTTATTAGCTAAAAAATGTTAAATCAATCAGTTTCCTAGTTATCACTCTCTTTGAAAAAGTGACTTTTTAAATCATTCTTAGATAAGATTTTTTTTACAGAGACTCTTGAAGCTAATTGGTCAATTTCGCTGGTTTTCAGATCCTACAATATTACCTGTCAGTTTATAAGTACGAGAGAGGAATATTTTTTATTCATTCATTAAGTTAAAAAAAAAAAAAAGCGCTTATTATATGAGTTAGATGAACTTTCTTCTTATCAGTAAACACATCTTATAGCGCTATAAAGAAGTCTGAATAACAATTAATTTTTTCTTCGATCATAAGAATCTAATTACAGATACCACGTGTTTTATTTATGTATTTTATTGCACAATTCGCAATAAGCTGCCATATCACCTAACAATAATTGAGTATGAAATGAGCTGAATTTGCATTAACACCAAAATCATTACTGTTATTAAGCTTAATTAACAAAATACGACTCATTTAACGGGAAAAAGAGGGTTTCTTCCACACACTTGATTAAGACGAATAAAACGAATTAATTTGGGCGGCTTTTAATAAGGGGAAAATGTTAGCGACATTTTGTTAAAAGGGGAAAAAAATTAAGCAATTTCTAGTTTTCTTTAGCAGAGAGAGAGAGAGAAGCGTAAAAATCTTATTAGTCATTCATTTTTATTTTGTATCCAATCACATAACATTTAGACAAAATAAGATTAGATTTTTAGATCTTCTTTATTGTGTTTTATGTTAAATGGCTACTAGTAGTTTAGAAATCATAGTAAACTTTTGGCGGTTGCGTTTCTTAAGGTTTAAGGATTTTTTGAATTAATAAAATAAGAAAAATTTTAAAGCTCATTTAAATTACGAAATTTTTTTCTCTCTCAAAATTGTAGAATAATATGCATGTTGTAATAAATATTGGACAATTGTCATTGTAACTATTAGTCAAAAGGTATTCATATAAAATATTACTAGTGAAAAAAAATCCTAATTGTTCTTGAGATTTAAAATGAAATTTTGTGGCATTAATACACTTTAAGCAAGTTAGTTGTTCTTATTTAGCTTTGGGTAGAGTCTTAAAATAAACTATATAAAATTTATATTGCTTACATTGAAAATTTTTTATATGGGATTAATCAATAACAATATGCACACATATAAGATATTTTAATGGCTTTGATTAAATTTTATATTAGCTTGTTTTAAAAAAAGTCTCATTCATAAAAATTAAATGTAATTATCGATCGAAATTAATTTGTTTGATAAGAATAACACAGGTTATTCAGTTTTCCTTAACAAATTCTTATTTTAATAATAATATAAAGTATGTAATATTAGGTTTAATAATGATTGTATATTTAATTCATTGCAGTTGTGTTAAATTTTGTAGTTTCACTTACATAAATATAATTCTAAGTCAATAACATTAAAAGAAATAATTCGCTGTATGATTTCTAAATTATATATAAAAATAATAAATTAAAAATTATCAAAATAATTAAATAGAGATCATTCATGAGATTAATACATTGAAGTTCTTTTTAAATAATAATTCTATAAAAATAACAGATTTTTTTTGTTCCAAAAAAAAAAAAAAAAAAAAAAAAAAAAAAAACTTTCTGCTTTTTTATCCTTATCATTTTTTTTTAAATATTAATGTATTTTATTTTATAAAATAATACAAAAACTGAAATTCATAATCAGTAGATTGAAAGTTAATTAGTGTAACGTAAGCCTTATTTTTTCATCAATTGTTTCTTTATTCACATGTCAAACAATAAAGTTCTTCAAAATTTATTTTCCGTCTTAAAAATTTTTTTTATTTCAAAGAGGAATATATTAATAGGCAGAACTAAGTGGTACTAAGTTTTTCCTCGATTTTTTTCTTCTCCTTATACCATTATTTAAACGACTTCTTGTCATTCAAGGACGAAGTCTGTAAGTTGAAGTTGTTTCGTAAAAAACAACTTCCGATAGTATGATAAAATGGGGTTTTGCCATTGTGCAATCCAGCATCGTTGAGTGTATTGTACGTGAAATGAAAAAAGTACTCTTATAGTTATTTAACTTATAAGAATTTCTTGCACATTGTTTGAACAAAATATTCATGACCTTGAATCGCTAACTTGGCACTTAAATTATATTCTCCATCAAAATGTTTTATTTTAATAAAGGCGATATTTTTTGTGTAATTCTAAATTAGCCTTTCAAATACAAAATTAAAAATAAATCTTAAGACAACTATCTATGTAAGCCAAAATCAGTTTTGTAGATACAGTTAAAAAATTGCAGGAAATAAAACACTGTGACATTGTGAAACACCGTATTTTTGAGTGAGTTTTTCTGACCCCCTTGAATCTTTAAAAAGCGCCAAAGGTGAGAGAATAAAAGACTCCCTTTCAGTATTGTCAAGAGTGTGAAGGGTCCCTTTTCATACTGTTGTGGTGGTCGTTTGTCAAGTTCATGGGCGTGTTTTGGAAGCTTAGACCAAAAGATGAACACAGCTGAACTCACCGTCCGATCATTCGGTATTGCATTTGACCAATGGTCAGCTTATCTTGCTCTCTATTCATATTTGTAAATCATATTTCTAGCTTCGAAACCAACCCCTTCACGTTGATTCTGTCACACCTGCTTTGTCATTATTTACGGAAAGTATTAAACTTCAGTGATGGAGATATTTTTAATATATAAAACTAACATCAGTGAATTCAACCATTTATTTTCAATATTTTTGGTGCAAAGAAAAATATAATGAAGTAAAATTCTTCATAAATAATAAGAAATATGCTAGTATTGAATATTTTTCTTTAAGAGCCGGGCATAATGTTTCTGTGTAAGACATAAGCTACTAATTCTTCTTCATAGTTATTTCTACTTTGAATTATGTTATGAAAATGTCTAATTATTGTTTCTTTATTCCGACTAATCCAAAATTTAAAAAAAAAAAAAAAAAACGATACCTATTGTGAAATACTATTAAAATTTTTAAATAAAAATATATGCTTATATTTATTTCGGTAAAAAAAAAAAAAAAAAAAAAAACAGTCTGTTTCACTGAGTCAAGTGAATATTAATTTGATTTTTTGAAAAATATTTATACTTATGTGACGCAAAAAGTGAAACTGCTTAGTCACTATTTTCTTTGTTTTAATACTCACATAGTCATCGTTTTATTCAAACTCTCAACAGCATTTATTGTGGCCGGAAGTTTTGCGCGAATACTTAAGAAAGACATAAATAATTTTGCCAATCTTAGTGAGATCAAAATGTGAGAAATATTATGCTCTATTTTTACGGTATTTAATCCATAATTTATATTGATAAAATATCAAGTTAATATTTCTCTGGAATTCTCTCTTTGTCTGCTTGTACAAAGTTTAAATCATAATTTAAAATATTGGCAATTTTAAGATAAAATGTTTTATAGAATATTTTTTTGAAATTTTATTTGAATTAAAATATGTATAAGTATTTGCTTTTAGGATTTGATTTAATAAAAAATATAGTAAAAAGTTGCAAAACCTTTCAATTATGTATATTTATAGTGTATTATTTTTAATGACAAAAAGCACAACTAGAAGTTAACTACATTTATTATTTCAGATTAAATTTTTTTTATATTCTTTATAATTTTTTTTTTTTTTTTTTTTTTTTTTTGACGTCCCTTTCTTTTGAAACAACTTTGACTTCATTTTCAGTTTTAAAATTTTTCACCACTTCAATGACATATTTATAATATTTTTAACATTTGAAAGCAATTATAAATTAAGCCTATCAAAATGATAATTTTTCTTTAAGGGTTTAATTATTATGAATATTTTTAACCAAACTTTATTTTAAAAACTACAATTATAAATAAGTTTTTAGTCATTTTCATCGGAGATATACTTACTTTTTATCATTGATAGTATGTAATTGACGTTCCCTTTCCGAATAAAAAAATTAATTTATAATTTAAATAACTTTTAAAAAATGCGTTGTCACAAAAATTTCTTGTGATTGTTAAGATATTTCCCAAACTTTCAAAATTTTAATTTCATTTTCATTCCATTGATTTTAAAACAGCTTAACAAAACATTACACTCTTTCCATTGGGATATATATTTATTTATTTTTATTAATATATTCCTTATGAGTAGTGTCAATACCTGTCAGATGTTACCCTGGATAAAGATGCATCTCATATCCTACTGTTCCATTCTTTTCTGCTTTTTATTTATTTATTTTTTACCTCTCAGTGCTTTAGTAGTGGACAATGCATAAAAAAAGCCCAGCCGCAGGGTCTGTCCTTTTCTTCTCTATGCTTTGAATAGCATTCATAAAAATAAAAAATAGCTAGCCAATCTGGTCAAGCTTCATAAAAAAAGGGACCAAAGGGTCGAGGAACGATTCAAAAAGAGAAACTGGGATTTCGTGAGACCATGCCTTTGTTCGTGCTCCAAAGATTGATATATATGCATGTCTTGACCGTTTTTTAGAACATTTCGATTTCTGGCCTATTTATATGTATTTTCACTGGATGAGATTTAGAAACTATGGGAAGGTGAATGGATGAATAAATTTTTGTATAATAATGCAAAATTCTCTTTTTACAAATTTAATTGTTTTCAAATTCTAATAATTTCGTAAACTATTTTATTTTCTATGCAATGAAATAAAAATCTATAAACAATTACAAGGAACTATTTTTATTCCAATTTGTCATGATCAATTGTTGAGTGGTATGTAAATAAATAACGATTAGAATTTATTTCTTTGAGGAATGACTGTTTTAATAGCTAAATACTGCATTAACATATATTAAATGATTATTTGAATTATATCATAAAATTTTTATGAAGAAATAAAGAAATGTCTTTTCTTTCTTACGCTAATATATCTTAATTTCTTATCTTGTAAATTATATCTTAGGTTACTTTATATAGTTATTTTTAATTTAATCATCTTATCTATAAGTATTTCTTTTCTTCATAGTTAATATCTGATACAGATCATTGAAATAATTGTGATTAAATCTTCTGACAGTCTTATAGAATTCTTGCTTTAAATGTGTTATTGGAAATAACAATAGATGTTTAATTATCCATTATAAAATTTTGCATTTTTTACAAACTAATATAAAATTTTGTATTTTTTACAAACTAATATCTACCTGTTATTTGTGGATTGACATTCAGATTTATTTTTTTGACATCAACAGAAGGAAACAGTTTTTTTGTGACTATCGATACATTTCTAATAACTTATTGCTTCATTCTAGTTCAGATTTGCGTATACGTTAACTACAAAATATATTAGATAACTAGGGGTGGGGTGCTTTTTAATTATTGTCATGGTCCTAATATTTACAAAATTATCTTTTGGTGTTCAATACTTAATTTTATTTAGCGACTTTAGCGATTTTGTACCAAAAATGTTTTGTGTCACAATAATTATATGCATAAAATTATGAGTGAAAAATGCAATAGTATACAATTTCTTTTAAGGTTTCAATTTAAATATTGCTTTTCTAACCTAATATAAACGAGATTTTTCTTGAAGAAATATCTGTAACTTAAAATGATTATTATATAATAAAAAATAGAAAAAGTGCTTTTATTTAAACGAAATAATTGAAGTTGAAATTAGTTTTAAGTAAAACAATATTTAATTCATCAATTTAATAATGATTGACACATTGCCAGCTTCAAATCTACCTACTAATATTTACCTTTGACTTAATGATTGCACAGTTTTATTCTATTTGAAATAATTTATATTAATATAAAACATTTTTGACATCAAACTTTGTCATTCTTAATGACATAATAACTGCGAAATTAAAGGCTTAAATTTTCTTAACTGGACAACAGACCATGGGCTGAATTTCTGAAATATTAAAATTTTATAATTATACAATATTTTCAAATAAAATTTTCATAAATTTACTAGACCTCAACATTATAAACACTAAACATTGTTTAAGTAATTTTATAAAACCATGATATATTTTACAGTACTATAATTATAAATAATATAAATTCTTATAAATACAAAAAATATCTAATAGTTAAAAAAGAAATTATATCTTCTGGAAAAGTTACTGAAAGAGCAATCCATATAGTAAGATTTCAAATACCCTTTTCTATCCAAAATGGAATAACCTTTTCACAATTTCTCATGCTTTTTTTCTTCATTCAATTCTTTATTTTTTATTATTCCTTAAACCACTCCTTTCACAAGTTTTTTTCTTTACCCTCATTCTTACCCCTGACTGCACTTCTATTCTATTTATCGCCAATATTGTTTGCAACCGTTTCCACTTGGTCTTTATATTCAGTGACAGGAGCAACTTATCACCAATTCTTCTTATCGTTACTTGTTATTTTTCTCGCCAAAAAATATTTTGATGACTTGATAGCATACTAAAGAGATGACTTTGTTATTATGCCGCATATCTCTCATACATCCTGCGCATGGAGAAAGTTTTGAACAGGAATGCAACGAAAAATCTTTTTCATAAAATAAAACACTGATTTCATGTATATAAGTATGTCAATAAATTCAGTTTAACAATTACCATAAGAATCTTAAATCACACACATATACGTATATCAAAATAGTAATTTATTCCTCTAAAATATGCATTATATATAATAATACTTACTGTGTATAATAATAATACACAATACCAAATTAATGGATGTAATTTTTGTCTATTATCCTCACTCTAGAAGTGCTTTTCTCAGAAATACTAATTTTATTTTGCTTTTTGTTTAGCTCTATACACTGGAAAAAAAGAACAAATTGATGTTCCAAAAATTCTCAAAAATTAAGAAGTTAACGAGCATTAAATTTTTAATTCATATTTTGATTTCATTTTGCGTTATAAACTTATGAAAGCATTGAATTTTATTCTTAATAACATTTTTTTCTCTATTATTACAACATTTGTCGAATTGCTGTTTCAGTCAAATTGCTGTTTTGCTCTTTTAGGATTTCTTTTCACTCTTAAGGTATTTATTTTGTTAGTAAAAATTTTTGTTTATTGACAATGAATTTTTTTCTTTTTTTCCTAATATAGTAGTAGTAACATTTTGGGTAATGTTACACTGTAGTCACCAAACAGATGATGACTGAGAAATAATTTTATTAAGCTGAATATTTACAAGTATTACTTTACATTTACTTACTACATAACATTTTATATTTTAATATTATTTATGTTTTACAACTTAAACATACTTTATGATTACCACTTGGTATTACATTAACAGACATTCTTTTTTCATTTGTTTATATCTAACTCATTTCTACTGCTGCCAGTTCACATTTTGATAGAAAATGAAAACGATATTTTTGTAGTGTTAATTTAATGTCGTAAATTTAAATTATAATTTTATATTATCGTTTTCAGATAAAATTGTAAATACTTATATATCTTAAAAATAATAATATTAAATTAAACACATTTTGGCTCCTACATTACTTCCCCACCAGTGACTAAGTTACGTTTTAAAAAATATAACTGCTAGGAGTAAATTAAAAAAAATTATAGTTAGGAGAGTTATTTTTTCAATAATATTATTAGTTCAGTGCAGTTTCAATAATAATAGAGTTCAGTGGTATTTGGATTGTTCTTCCATCTCGAGAGCTTCTAGGAGGTGCATTTTTATTATTTACTTTCCTTGCATCTTCTATTATAGAAGGCAAGTTTTCGTTGACATTTGCCAAGATAAAGGCTGGTTATAACCTGTCAATAGTCACATTAACTATTTTTCCTTTTATTTCAATGGTAAAATATTTTGGTATCCTTTCAGTCACTAAAAATGGCCCTTCATATGGTGGTTCAAGTAACTTCCTTCCTCGGTCTACTCTCAGAAATACATATGAGCATGTTTTTAAATTCTTGTGAACGAAAAGTTTTGTGATTGAATGTCTTAGTCTTAAGGATTCCATTTGTGTTTTAAGATTACTTATGAATGTTTCTAGTATTGTATGAATAGAACTTTCTGTAAAAAATTCACCAGGAAGTTTTGTTGGTTGTCCATAAACCATTTCTGCTATGGTATGATTAGCATTTTCTTGTATGGCACATCTTAATCCTAGAAGGACAGTTGATAAGGTCTCACTCCAAGCTATGTTGTTGTGGGTCCTTAATGCAGTTTTGAGTGACCTATGAAGACGTTCTATTTTCCCATTGCACTGTGGATGGTAAGTTGTTGTGTGATTTAGCTTAATACCACAGATTCTAGACATGTCCGTAAATATTTCAAATGAAAATTGTGCTCCACGATATGTTACTATTTTAGAGGGGGTTCCAAATCTTGTGATCCAATTGTTGTAGAAAGCTTTAGCGATGGTTTCTGCTAGTATAATATTTAATGGAACTACTTCAATCCAATTCGTAAATCTATCTATGCAAGTCAAACAATACACATTCCCATTCGATGGAGTTAAAGGCTCAATAATGTCCATATGAATTTCTTGAAATCTACCAGTTGTTTCTTGATATTTTTCAAAAATTGACTTTGTGTGCCTTTTGAGAAACTTTGTTCTTCTGACAGGAAATGCATACTCGAGCCCAGTGTAGAATGTCTTTTTTAATGTTTGGCCAAATAAATTGTGAAGTTAGAAGCTTTACTGATGATTTTATACCTGGATGTGAAGATCCATGAAAATGACTAAGTATTTTCCATCTGTATTTTTTTGGTATGTAGGGTCGAATTGTTTTAGTTGATGTGTCACACCATAAATATTTTCCCGATGGTAAGGGATATTGCTGAAATTTTAAGGAAGATGAAAGCTGTAAATTTTTTAATTCTTCATTATTTGTTTGACTATGTGCTATGTCATCATAATTAATTTCTGTTTCTTCTTCTATTCTTGATAATGTGTCATCTATTATATTATTTTCACCTTTAACATGTTTGATATCTGTTGTAAACTGTGAATTATATTGTAACTGTCTGCATTGTCTAGGTGTGAAGCTTTTCTGGTTTTTGACAAACGGCATACAACAGAGGCTTGTGATCAGTAAATATAGTAAAATTTCTTCCATCTAAAAGATGTTTAAAATGTTTTATTGACATATAAACACTCAGCAATTTATGGTCGTAAGTGCTGTAAATTTGCTGTGATTTATCTAGTTTTTTTGGAAAAGAATGTTATTGGCTTCCATCCATTTTCATCACAGCTTTGTAAAACTGAACCAATAGCCAAATTTGAAGCATCTGTAAACAAAGCCAGAGGTAATTCAGAATTTGGGTAGGATAACACTGTAACATTGGCCAAATCTTGTTTACCTTTTTCAAATTGTTTTAATGCTTACTCTGTCCACATTGGATTTTAGTTTTATCCTTTTTCTGAGTACCTTTCATATAGTAACGTAGAATAGCTTGTGTCTTTGCAACAGCTTTTAAGTAACGGCGATAAAAATTGATCATGCAAAGAAATATTCTTAGTTCATGTATAGTTTGAGGTGTTTTGTAATTTAATATCGTTTCAACTTTTTGAGGCAACGGACAAGAACCTTCGGGTGTAATCAAATACCCTAAAAATTCTACGTTTTGTTTTCCAAAAGTTGATTTTGACAAATTTATTCTTAAGCCATACTTATTTAAGCGTTCAGAAAATAAATCTAGGTTTTTTTTTTATGTTCTTCATTAATTGATGCTATTAATACATCATCTAGATAAGCAAAAGTAAAATGAAAATCTCTAAAAACTTTTTGAATAAACCTTTGGAATGAGGCAGGCGCATTTTTTAAACCAATTCTCATTACGTTAAATTCATATAAACCAAATGGTGTTATAATGGCAGTTTTACATCTATCTTCCTTTGCAACAGGTATTTGATAATATGCTCTGAACAGATAAATTTTGGAAAAAATGTTGGTGTCTTTGAAAATGTGATGAGAATCCTTAATTCTGGGTACTGGATATCAATCGGGCACCGTTTGAAAATTTAATTTCCTGTAATCACCCCATGGACGATATAAGCCATCCTTTTCAACTACCAAATGTAATGGGCTTGACCACTGTGACTTTGAAGGACGAATTATATCATTATCTAACATGAATTTAAATTCTTCCTTAGCAATTTTTAGGCGTTTTGGGTCAAGTTGACGAGCTTTACAATGTACAGGCTGTCCTTCAGTTACTATGTTGTGCTTGACATCATGCTGTTTATTTGAAATTGACAAGTTCAGCTTCAGTATATCATTATATTCAGAAAACAGACTTAAATATTTGACTTACTTAATGTACTTAGATAACTACTTAAAGAAATTGAAAAAATGTTACCTTTCACACAAACCATAGTTTCTCCATCAATCAATTGTTGACTTTTGAGGTCAACAAGTAAGTTAAATTTGTTCAAAAAGTCAGCTAATACACCTTTACTTACTTTTGCTTTTATAAATGGAAATTGAAAATCTCTACGTAAACCAAGATCCAGATTAAGAATTTTTATTCCATATGTTTCGATTTCTGAACCATTGGCAGCATATAATTTAAAATCAGAAAAGGTTTTATGTGTAGATGATGCTGAAATTATGCTTACATCAGCCCCACTATCAACAAGAAATGCAAATTTGGACTTTTTATCTTTTACAAATAGGCAAAATTTGGGACAATCCTTCACATTTGCAGGAGACGTTGACGCCATGTCTACTGCCGCATTTAGTTTTCTTGACTTTCATTTATTTGTTTTTTCATTGGCATGGTGCTTGGCATTTTTCTGGCTTGCTTTTTTTCCAAATTTATAATGGAAATAACAATATTTTCCATTAGCGTTATAGCGAGCTCTAGATCGGGTACGTGAGAGAGGAACAATGGTTTGTTCTTGACCTGAGATTTTTATCAATACTAAACATCGCAACTTGTTCTTCCAAATATTGAATTCTTTCGAAAAGTTTATCATGTGTTGATTTGTTTATTAAGACAGTTTTTTCTGTAGCTTCATGTACATCAAAAACATTTGGACGGGGGTTCATATCAACGATCTTATCTGCCATTAGCGCAAGTTTGGAAATATCTTCTTCACTCACTAATAATATGTTTTTCATAGTTTCTGGTAATTTTTCAAACCACGAACTTTTAATGAGATTTTCTGAAACATCAGTTGTAGCAACGCGGATCGTAATTTTTGCAAAAGTTGGCTAGGTTTCATGTTACCCAGTTCAATACCAGCAATTAGTCTCTTTATTCGAACGTTTTCGCTTTCTTTAAATAGATTTAAATATTTGTTTTTAGCATCTGTAAATTTGTTTGCACTATTGCTATTCACAATGTCCCAAATGTTTTTCACATATTTCGGTTCTAATTATGATATCAGGTAATTGAACTTTGTTTCTTCAGATAATATTGCAAAGATTTTAAACTGAGCTTCAACTTGAAAAAACCAAATTTCTGGTTTTATCTGTCTAAAAAGACGGTATTTTTATGCTCCCTTTATTGAGTTCTACGCTATTAGTTATTTCCGTTCTAGACATTTCTTTATTCTACGGGTCAACAATTTTGTAGTCACCAAACAGAAGATGATGGAGAAATAATTTTATTAAGCTGAATATTTACGTATTATTTACGTATTACTTTACATTTACTTATTACATTACATTTTATATTTTACAATTATCTTTTTTTATGTTTTACAATAACTTAAACATACTTTATAATTACCACTTAGTATTAGAACAACAGACATTGTTTTTTGTTTTTTTATATCTAACTCTTTTCTACTATTGCCAATTCACATTTTGATAGAAATTGAAAACCATATTTTTGTAGCGCTAATTTAATGTCGTAAATTTAAATTATTATTTTATATTATCGTTTTCAGATAAAATTGTTAATACTTATATATCCTAAAAATAATAATATTAAATTAAACACATTTTGATTCCTACAACATTTCTAGTTACAATTTAATAATACATTTTTATTTGCTTTCTCTAATAATTTTCCTAATTATATTTTTAATCATAACATGAAAATTGAAATGAAAAGTATAAAATATTTTATTTTTAATAATATAGATGTTATAAATTAATAAAAATGTATAAAACCCTTAGTCAAATAAATTTAATATCAGAATTTAAATTTAGTTTCTCTTAGATACTACAAAATATTTTATAACATAATTATTATAAATATAAATAATGTAGTAGCATAAAATATTACATAAATTCAATAAAATGAAATAAAATTAACATCTGATATTGATAAATAAGAATGAAATATGCTTGCTATTGTAGCCTCCTAACAGACATAATATATTCCATGTTTTATTTCATTTCAATTGTAAAATACTTACCGACAGCTAAATAAAACCAAATTACTGCCACATGCTTTAATTTATAAAAATGAAAACCTCTGAACACAGACAAACTGAAAAAATTTACTCTTATATTGAAATATATATTTTTTCTTTTTACAAGGAATTTTTTCAGAATACTAAGAGAAAAAAAGGCATGACATTAATTTGGAATAAACAGTTGAAGGAAAAAATCGAAAAGAAAATTGGACTTAAATCTAAAACTTTAAATGAAACAAAGATATAATTTCAGCAAAATTTATTATGTATTAATTTATATAGAGCACTTTACATTGTACTTATAAAAAGTTCTACATACAAAAAAAAAAAAAAAAAAAAAAAAGTTTACTCTTTTAATGTTGTCTTTATTAAACTGAAAATCGTTTCCTTAGTATCTGGATTCACCGTACAATATTAACAATTTTAAAATCCTTGATTGGTAGAGGATTATGATTATATTCCATTTTCAATTTAATTAAGTTAACAAGACATTATTCATTGTGCTTTGAAATATTTTTTTTTCTTTTTTGTAAAATTATATTACTATTGATAGTTATCTACGGTAATTCATCACCTTTTCTGTTGGTAAATCAAACATTTTAAAAACAAAATGCAAACTGTATTATAATTGTGTATTTTATTTCATTATAAAAACTAATTCGATAATAACTCAATATATATTTCATATTTTGTGACCTATTACGTAATAGTAGATGGTATCTTTTGAGAATGATAATGAAAATTCATTCATATTTATGCATATTATTATATCATTTTTATGTAACATTTTCTTTAATAGGAAAAATATATTTCTAGATTTTAATGAATGCTTAAACTTGTAAGATAATCTATATAAAAATTTCATAGATACTGGAAGGAATAACACAGTTTTTAAAGATATTTAAAATCCGAATATTTAAAAAATCATCAAAAGCTGTTTTATTATCGCCAGTATATATTCTGTCTCTTGACATATTGTCACTATAAAGTTAGCAATTTTATTTTAAATATGCATATGAAATTATATTCTATGATGATTTAAAAAATTCATAAACTAAATATTTTTTATTTGATTTCTTTTAATTTATTTTAAGCCTATTTCGGACTATAAACATTTTTATTTTAAGTAATCTTAAGCTTATTATTGTATATATATATATATATATATTTCTAAGACGGAAAAACAACTCCTACGACAAACAATAACTTATTATTTTCAGATACATTTTTCATAAAACTCCTACGATTAATGTTTTTTACGAGCAGTCAAGTTGACTTAAACTGTGCTAAGTTATTGCTTTCCCGGGAACAGGGAGCATTGTGTGAAGTATCAGAGTGCTAGATAAACTAATATTCAAAACCATCGAGAGTATAAGGGAAAAAGGAAAATATTCCAGTCATTAGTACAGAATAAAAGTATTCACATCATTAGTGTGCTTAATTAGTAATCTCCAGAGTAAATCGTAAAGCGAGCGAAAGGGAGAGAAAAAAGCAAGTTACGATGAAAAGAAGAAAGTCTCATAATTAGACAACAAAGGAAAATTTCTACGCGCTTCGTCCTGGATGGTACATTCCCAAATTAACTACCTACAAAATGTTTATCCGTATAAAACGAAAAGTTTCCTTTCTCGCTCGCAGCTTACGACTAAAATTAAATCAATACTGCCACCCCTCGAAGAAAGAAAATCAAAAATAGTCAGTTTCCACTAATTGTTAAGACCCGGCCGTGTACAGCAACAAAAGCGCAAAGAGAGATCTGTTCTGCTTTATGCATTAAAACTAAACGAGCTCGCTGCTCTCATTTTAGAAAAACAAAAAACACGTGCTTTTCCTCGTGATGGCAACCCTTTCCTCTGCTCTTTTTACATCGCCAAGACGACTGAAAAATGAAGCCGCACTGAAAAATTCGGGCGAAATCCCCTCCATTCTGGAAACCTCCCCAAAAATAGAAGTTGATGGAGAGAAAGCCGTCGCTTTTCTTAAAGAAAACGCTCTTCCTCGCTCTTTAGCTTCATCGATCTCTTTTTGAAGAGATAGGGGTAAGTATGGAATTGGGGGTCTGAAAGAGAGAGGGGAAAGAAAAGAGAAATAATGCTTTTGGAGAGATTTGTCTTCCTACGTGGAGGCAGATATTTCCTTTTGCAAATACATATCCCTCTTTTTCCCCCTGCTGCGGTCGTCTTTCAAAAGCAAATAAGACGGAAAAGGCGAAATCACATCGACCCAATCGTTTTTTAAACGACTATACATTTTATGGAGGAAAAATATATAGCAAAGAGAGAAGGGGCTTTATACTTTCGGTCTTCCCGATAACTGAGATCCCGATATTTTTGCGAATGGAGCATAGTCACTGAATTGATTTCTGCATTTTCTTTCTCTTAAATTGTCTTAATTCCAAAAAGAGTCGACTATTTTATTTCTCCTTCTCAAAGAAGAGATAAGAGATCGATTATAGAACAGAAAGGCCCAATCACTTTATTTGTAAAGAAAGGGTTTTTGACTAATATTTCCATATTCTTAGAAAAGGATATTTTGGTTCTCTTTGTACAGGTGTTTAAACTGTACTCTTATTATGAGCAATGAATTTAGTTTTGATCGATTTAATTTTAATCTTACTTGCTTACAATTTTTTATCAAGCCTGAATTTTTAAATTATAGTAAGATATTTCCTTTTCTTATAATTTAGCAATTTTAAAATCATTTCAATTTAACATGTAAAAATATCTCTCCAAATAAAAAGAAAATTCTTTTTTGAAAGTTTTAATAGCAATTCAATTGATATAAAAGTTTTATTTTCTTTTACATATAATTTTCATATTTAATAAAGTTAGGAGGACTCTATCCATAAAATAATTAACTCTCATCGACGAAATGCTAAAAAAAGTGTTGAGATTTAAGTATGTTAATCAATTGTAGAAAAAATACCAAAAGATGGCTTGCGTAAAATAAAACGAAATGTCTTTCACTGTGAATAGTGTCATTACACATTAACACATAATTATAGAAGTTATTTATTTTTGTCAACAGTATTACTTAAAAAGTGTTATTGCATTCATTAAACATTTCGTTTTAACCTTTCAATAAAACTGACGATTAAGCTACAAAATATCTTTAATCATTTGCTTTTGATATTATCGTGTTAATGCAACTTCTCGGCAATTTAAAAGCTTATTATTTAATTTTTAAAATAAAGTATTTTTGTTAAAATTATTTATACGATAAATTTTCTGTAAAAAACAAACAATTAAATAACTCAATATTTAAAGAAAATACTATTTTGATTATATATATATATATATATATATATATATATATATATATATATATATATATATATATATATTCTTTTATTATCTAGTTATTCCAAGAAAATATTTTTAAACTAGCTAAAAATTATATTCTTTATACAGGAAAATGTTAATTGGATTTATTTTACATACCTAAACAAATTTGATTGAGCTTATAATTGTTAATATTTATTATAAAACTTATTAAATTTTGTCATAAATAATGAAAATTTCAACAAAATAAAAACATGGTATTCAAATTCTTTTAATATATACTTCAATCAATTTAACATATAAAAATTAATTATTTTATTTTTACCAACATCTGTAATATTAATAATATTTATTTTAATAGTAGACAGATTAAGTATATATTTTTAATATGACTTTATAAATAAAGAAAAGATGTGTAAGAGAATAGAAATTTTGTTTGTTTTAAACAAATCAGCTGAAAATTTTAACAATTAATACTGATTTTCATTTAGTGGACAAGTAATAAATCGTATTTAAAATTTATACATCATGACCATTCAAAAGCATATAGAACAATATTTAATATTATGACATTAATTTCATTTTTAAATTTTTAACACTCACACTGAGATTTTTCAACGTACTTTGAAATATTTCATGTCTAGAATAAATCAAAATTAATGCGATTTAAAAAGTGAATACTTTCATAATTTAATATTAATTTTCGATGTGTATCATATATATTGTACATTATATAAACATTGTAAAATCTCTACTAATTTTTGTGTGATATAATTGAAGTATATAAAGACTTAATGTTGCAAGGTTAGAATTACATGAGTTATATTGAAAAATAAAATTATCGTGATTATGATTTTTACTAAAAGTTTCACTAAAATAATTTAAGTTTTGATTCATTAATAATCTTTCATAATTTACTGTTATTTATACAATTTTTTAATTTCAATAATTTTTTAAATTAAAAAAATCTAACCGGAAAATATACAAAAAGTTTAAATTTATGTTATAACTTTCCTTGATTATTAATTTATTATACATTTTATTTTTCTTAAATAATATGATTTATCAAATATTTAATAAGTATTTTAATATAGTAATAATGATTATAAATTCATAAAATATATAATTTTTACAAAATCAAATAAATTAGAAAAACATTTTTAAGTAACGAAACATTTGCTTAGAAATGTTGGATAATGTACATTTTGAAATTCACAGCAAAGACATTGTTTCAAATCAAGAAAAAGATTTATTTATGATTTTCTTAGTGAATGTATTCCAGAAAAAATGCATTTTAAATGTGTTAAAAAGAGGTGTTTGCTTCAACCTAAATTTTTCCACTGAATTCCTCTCTTTTCTTAATATTTGATTTCGTGAAAAATTAATTTTATCTGGAACTAATTTCCTTCACTAATTGGGTTTCTCTAAATTAAGTCTAATGATCATTTTTCAGAAATATTCCTCTGAACTAAATTTAATGCCCCTTTTCTTTTTCTTAATTACATATTGTAATTTTGCTGAACAGCAAAATTATTAAAAAAGAAAACTTCTTTGAATAATGATTGTGTAAATTCAGTTAATAAGAAAAATTATTTAATTTAATAAATATTTCACTCAAGAAAACCGTGCTAATACTTTTGAATAATTTCTTAGAATCGTTATTTTTGAAAGATTAAGAAAGTAATAAAATAAAAATCTAATATTATTCATTTCAACTGCCTTTTCATGTATTTCTTCCATGTATTTTTAGGTAAAATTTATCATATGCACACAAAATTTGAAAACATGTCAATATTGAAAGCAATTTTGTTTCAAAGTATGAGGAGGAGTATTTAATATTTATTTATAAAAAAAGAGTTTTTTTTAAAAAATTAAAATGCTTTAAAATCAGATCCCAAAATTACTTTATATTTGGATTCATTTAAACACTTTTTAAATGAGCTAAAAATAGATATTTTTATACATAAACTTTTTCTCTCGAAAATATCTTAGCAAAATTAAATTCTGAGAGTTAAATTTTATTTAAAAATAATTATTTAGACAAATAAGCAAATAATCATTTTCATATATATATTGACCGTCCTCTTTCACAGTCTATTATATTGTTTAAATTTCTTTGTATTCAACTAATTATGGTTTCAAGTTTGCTCATTCCTTAATCAATTAATCAGGGTTTATTAAATATTTTACAACAACTTGATTTGTGGTAAAGGGTAATTTGTTCAATATTAAAATGCTGACATTGAGTTAAAACATTTGTTGTAATTTCATATTCTACTAAGTAATGGATTTTGAATAGCTAAACAAATTATATTTGAATGATTCTATGTATATGTCAAATATCATTTAATAAAAAAAATTGATAAAATTTGTGGAAATAGAATAAAATAATGTTTAACAGTTGGTATAAAAAATTAAAACATGAAACCTTGTTAGTAAAATATAATATCATCCCATTTTTATGTATTTTATTATTTTGTGTAATTAATGATAGAAAAATTTAAAAATTCAAAAATTGAGGTTTCGTGTTGATATTTTTTTTTACATATCAACATGAAACATGTTTAACATTAACATCAACATGAAACATGTTTATTTACATCATGTATCATCCCATTTTTATCTATTTTATTATTTGTGTAATTAATGATAGAAAAATTTAAAAATTTAAAATTTGAAGTTTCATGTTGATATGTTCATTTTACGCAATTTATATTTATATGATTTTAAAGAAGGATACAAGATTCGGATTTAAAAAAATACTAGCATGTAGTCTGTAATTCATAAGGGAAGATTTTCCTTTGTCATTGCTTCATTAAAGGTATAAATCAATACGTATATTGATGAATTCCTTGAAATATTTTAGATTTCATAGGAACCTACTTAAAATTTTTCCACAGTTATATAATAGAGGGAATAACTTTACAAATAAAATGGAAGATAATTGAAACACGGTTGAAAATAATAAGGCATAGCAAAATTCGGATCTTAAAATATCAAAGATTATAAATATTTTTTTCTTTATAATTACACCGAGGCTTAAAATTTAGTTCTTTCATCATATAACTGTTTATCAGTGTATGAAAATTATCACAAAAAAGATCTATCAATCTAAAGTATTGATTGCATTTAGAAGAGTATTACTGTTCATAAATATTTTGTAAATATTGCACACAATGATTTATTCACACGATTTTATTTAAAGAAAACATCTTCGAATTTTTTAAAAAGTTAAAGGAACATGGTTCAAAAATTTTATTTGAAAGATATATGTTTTCTTATAAAATTTATATTGATTGTTGTACTTTAAAACGTATTCGTTTCTGCTTAATACCTGTATTATAATACAGATATTAAAAAATCTATACTTGCTTAATTACCTAGTTAGTGTATTTTGCGTTATTACTTGTCTTAATTTTTTTTAAAACTTTCATATGTAAATATTATTTAAATGAAAATTTGTTGAATTTCATTTAAAAAAATTCTATCATTTAATTGTTGTTTTCATTTTCTGTAATAACGTATGAATCATAGTAGTTCTTCAGTCTTGTAATGTTGACTTTTTCCAACTGAAATTGTTTAAAATTAATACACTTTAGTTATTGACATATAATTATAAATGACATGATTTTCTTAGATTTTAAATAATTGGTAAAAATAATCTATAGTAAGTAATAAAATTATACGTATTTTGTATATAGGTGTCACTCTCATCTCATATTGTCAGTCATAACAGACAGCTTTTCATCGTCATATATCAAACTTGATATAACAAAGCAAAATGTAAATCGTTAAATGTTTTATTTCAATTAAAATCTCAAGTAGCAATCTCATTGATTTTTTAATTGCTCAGTAAAAAAGAAAATTTCTTGAAATAAAAATTTGGAAGTGAGAATGAACCATGAATGAAATATTCGTCTTATTCATTTATTAATTTTTTTTTTCATTGCAAACACTTATAGAAATAAGAAAAATGCATTGTTCATAAAAGAAATTTTATACATTAAAAGGGTTAAAACGATATTCAAACGCATCATTTAACTTAAAACTGTCATTTAAGTCCGATTATATCAAACATACTTCATATTTTTTCATTGTCATATAATTTTACATTACGTTTCTTCACCTTAGCATCAATTTTGCTCCACAGAATATTCAAAAATAGTATTATTAATATTTGAAAAATACGTCATATTATATATCTTGTATAAAAAATTCCATTGGATTTTAGGCAATTTTTTTACAAACACGCCAATTACTTATTTTTATTAATATAAGCATTTTCTTGAAGTCATCTTTTAAAAAATGTATTTCGTTGGAAGAGTTTATTTATATGTAGAAAATGCAAATGTTCATCTAATTACCATAAAGTTTGACATAGAGATATAGAGAGAAAATAAAATGTAAATAATAAACACATTTGAAGTTCTGTATTTTAATAGATAACTTCGTTAAATGGAAATTTCTGTGCTGCCAAAGCCAGAGTGAAAATAATAGCTGTGATAAATATTCGCATTTCATTGTTAAGAAGAAATAACAAAAGCTTCTTGAAACGTATTATGAGAAAAAGCTGTAGGACATGACTTATGGAGACTGCAGTTTTTTCCATTCTATTATGTTCCCTAAATCTTCTCTAAGACTTCAATTTCTTTATCATGATGAAAATAAAAGAATTTGTAGTATTTCTAAATCTATCAATATAAGTATTTCTGCGATGATGCTATTTTTCTCTAATGACAGCGAAATTGCAAAATAAGTTACTAAACATTCATTTTTTGCGATTAAATTTAGAAAACCAATATAAAGCAAATTTTCAGCAATTTCTTTTAAATTCCAAAATTGTTAAAATTTTCTTGAAAAATTATTGCAAAGCTTAAAAAAAATTCAAAACATATAGTGAAAATTAAATGAAACCATCTTGTCCATCATAAAATGAATTTTTTTTTTGGATTCTAAGTGAGTATTTTACGTAATTTTTGAATATTTTCTTGATAACAAAATTCACAAATTCAATAACAATAAAGTTAAAATTAAAAAATGACAATAGCTGTTATAAAGAGAAATTCTGTTAATTTCTCATAATTTCTGTTAAATGAAATTCTGTTAATTTCTCATAACTTCAAAAGTAATATAAGAAATTTGCAAAAATTATTTCCTATTTTTTCAGTAACACATTTCTGTTTCATAAAAAATAGTTTTGCAAAAAAGAAAAAAAAATCAACTAAGAGAATAATTATTTTAAGTAATCATTCAGGGTACAGTTTCCCAAAATATCACATTATGCAATTTTAATAAATTTTTTCAATGAAAGAGGGTCATGGATAAAGCAAATAAATTTTGACTGCCTAAACGGAATGTTGATTTGACAATACAAAAATCCCATAAGTTCAGTTTCGATAGGTTATGGATTTTGATTTGTCTCCAAAACATAATGATTTCATTTTTCTAAAGGCTAAAAGGCTATAAAATAAATCAATTGGCTATTGTGATACGCTATTGGGCACTTAAAATAAAAGGCATTGATTTATATGCTTGTTTACATTTAAAAGAAAGGTACGCCTTTTAACAATGAATGCCTGGGAACTGTTAAATCCTGTTTGTTCACTTGTTAGCTCTTTCCTCTGTGTTCAGTCACTAGCTCCGAAAATTTATAGTTAATTTTCCTTACTGCAGTTTAGCAAATACATCTGTAAGTATAAATATTTTTTCTTAAATTCTTGTTTCGATTCACTTTAGAAAAGTTAATAATTAAGCGATGATTTTTTTCGAAATCAATTATTTAAAATAATTTGGTATGAAAGCTCAAAACTGAAATATATTTAAGCAAAAATCAATCATGTTTTTACCTGTAAATGAAACGTTAATATTGCGCATACTGTTGAATTTTTTATTCAATATTATCTCATTATTGTAGTATATAAAACGAGATTAAAATAATAATTGATTAAATTTCTAAGAGAAATTCACAAAATTGTACTTTTATAGGGTTTATCCTTATTTTATTTGTTCTTTCCTGGAATTTCTAAAAATTAATTTTCCCATCAAAATAATTTAAAGAAAAAGTGGTTATTTAAAAGTTTGAAGAAAATGTTTGTTATTTTCACTATATCTTTAGTAATATTTCAATATAGTTTTAAAAGTTACTTAGTCCACTTACTAAATTTGATCTGAAACAATAAGTAATTTTTTTTCATATAGCTAAATTGTGACTGAAATAAAATATAATTTCATTTTTGAAGAAACTACTGGTTAATTAATATAAAGAAACAAATTGAAATCGTAAATTTCTCATGATTTCATATTTTAACCCGAAAGTAACGGGCAGCTAATTAAATAAAATAGACATGCAGGATTAAGTTAAATACACATAAATTAAGAGAACTTTCAACAATATATGCCTTTAATGGCATGAGCTTAAATTAATTTTTTTTCTTTTATTAGAAGTATACTTATTTAATATCTACGTTAGTAATGTTGAATAAACTGTACTATTAGTCATTAAAAAACTGCACTATTAGTCATTAAAAAACTGTTACTTTAAGAAGGCGATATGCTAGATGTGTGTACAGGAAAATACACAGCAGTATGTAAAAAAAAGCGATTTTTTTGTGAGTGTTGGAAAAGATATTTTTTTTTTACCTGTACCCCTCTTATTGTTTTTTTTAATTTTGAGAAATTAAAGGTTATGAGAAAACATAATTTTTATCTTGAAATTTAAAAATAAATTTGATTCGTGGAAAAAGTTTTATTATGAATAAATTTATCATAAAGTAAAACTGATATAATTAAAATGTATTTTCTAAATTTACTAAAACTTTGTATCTTGTAAGTTATATATTTTCCTATCCAATTTCCTTAACGTAAAAGAAAAAAAAAATTGTTGTAAGGAATGAAATTCTCCGATATAATTCCTTAGTAAAGCATAATCTGAATAAAAAATGGAGATTAAATTAAATTTAGCTCTAAAGATTATAAAATATCTCTTTTGGATTAATAAATAATATTTCTTGTTATTTTTGGATAGGAATTTTACCTTCCATTTTTTTTTATATTATAATAAATTTTTCAGAAACTTAATAAATTTTCTGTTTTGATTATGAATGCTAGTAAAACTATTTAATTGTTTTGAATTATTTTATGTTATTATGCATAACATTTAAGTTATGGGTGTTGTAAATTGGTAAATCAGAGCCTAGAGATATTAAATAGAAGTTAAAGAAAAATTAATTTTCTAATAATTTGTAGTTTAAATCAAAATTTCTCGCTTGAAAATTTAATAAACAAGAAAAATTTACAAAAAAATGTGAATATCTTTGTCCCTATCTTTGCTCCAAAATAAATATGTGAATAAGTTTCTCTCTTAGAAAACTAAAGGCATAAAAATTTTTTTTCCTGATTTGAAAAAATTATAATTATGGAAATTCCATTTTAAATTTTCTGAATTTTATAATTCCATGTAAAAATAATTTGTAAGCTAACTATTCTGTTAAAATATTTTAAAATTACTATTTCACCATTAAGTAAGTACATATGAATTTCAAAGTAAGATGTAGATTACTTATAATCAAATTTTCTGCACTTAAAGTATATAATGGAAAAAAAATCTTAAGAGTTTGTTTTGTTATTTTAGAGTACGATTTATTTTCAAATAAGTCAATTGAATATTCATTTACTTTAATGTTTCTTTCAAGTTTTAAATAAACAATTTCAATATAATTTCTCATCCCACCTTATTTCTTATATCATCAGTTTCATATAAGATATTTTTTATTCACCTTAATCATAATTTCATTTTTCGTTAGAATGTTTCAATAGTAAAATGGAAGAATATCTCTAGTAATGACTTTTGGGGGTCGAATAGTTTGCAAATATCTTGAATTAGGAATAGAGAGAGAAAGTTAAATTTATTAATTTACTTGCATATTTTAAATGATTAAGAATTGTAGTCAAAATTAAATTTTATGTAAATTATCTCTTAAAAACAGGAGGTGAAGAATTAAACTTGGTGTCACTGACATTTTGAAAATATGATTTATTTCTGAAGCAGTAATCAAAATTGTTGTTTTCATTTGCCTTTTAGTATTTTTTAAAATATTTAATGTCTAGCAATTAAATAATGAAAACTAATTTTGATGCACCCTCGTTTTTAAATAATTAATATCCATTTGAGCAAGAGCTTTTCAAATTTAAGCAGAATATATTTTATTTAATGAGAGTGTAAGATAAAACTTTAAATTATATACATGCTAGTATTAAGAGCGAAATAATAATAAATTGCAAATTTTTTTTTTATCAAATTTAATTAGTGGTGTGTTTTTGTTTTTTAAATATTTCAATGATCTAATTTTGATAAAAATGTATATTTATTGATTTAATTCATATCAATATTATATTTTAATTGGGAAGCTGTTAGCTACTTGTCTAAAAGTAAAGATGAGAACTTGAAATATTTGATATTGTATCAAACGTTAATGTTACATCATAATAATTTATGTACATTGTTAGAATATGTCTTTGTATAAATCTCAGTGATTTTAATTTTGTTAATTCATAATTATATAGAGTAATAAATAAATTAAAAATTCCATTACTATTTATGTAAACTCAAGGAAATATAAGTAGAGTTTTAAAAAAAAGTCTAACACAATATATATATATATATATATATATATATATATATATATATATATATATATATATATATATATATATATATATATATATGAGAGAGAGAGAGAGAGAGAATTCAATTTAATATTGTTACCTAATGAATTAGTACAATTTAAAGATTATAATAAAAATATATAAATGGTCTTGCATCTTATTATAGGAAAGATAAACACCGTACTTAAAAATTCTAGTGTGAAATAAGTTAATAAGAGTTTTAAGCGCCATGCACACTTACTTAATATTTTACTTAACATTACTCATCTTAATCACTCAAATTTATAAGTTTTGGTGTGTGAAATTGTTAAATTAATTACTTTAAAAGAAATACACTTGTTGTCAGTAATAAAAGTTATTCCACTCTGACTAGTTATATGTACGTACATTTTATCTTGCGGTTGAGGTAATTTAAACAAGTGATTTTAAAATCAGCGTTAAGTCTTCTAAAATGAATATTTTCCCTTCGTGTTGATAAAAACAGTTTTTGCTATAAGAAACTCAAAAAAAAGTTAACCTTATCATCTGACTAAAAATATTATGCTTCTATATAACTTTATTTTCGATAGTTCCTCCTCAGTAGTATTGTAAGCAGGACAATTTATTATATAATTTGACTATAATTTTTAACTTTTGAAAAAGCGAATGCTATTTAGTTTGATGCTGTAAAATTAAAAAAAATAAATTATAAAATATCAACACTATAAGCTATTATATATTTTGATGAATATTTTATGGTAAAGAGAAATACTGATATATTTATGTTAAAAAATATTTGTGTTAAATAGGAGAGACTGAAATGATAAGTCTTTCTTTTAGGGGAATACTCGTATATAATACTTTAGAGAAACAATAGATTTTAATAGTCAATTCATATTTTCAGAAAATAGTTATAATAGTAATTAAAGATAATAGAAAAAAACTGCTTTATTAAATTCACTTACTATTCAAATTTGCTTACATTAATTTGAAAAGAATAAATATCCTCGATAAAATAAAGACGGATTTTATTTCAAAGCGAACAACTAAGCTATGCCTATAAAATCTTATTATTTTTGACAAAAGCATTCTTTAATTATAAATCAGATAGTAAGCTTTAATAGTGATTTACTTCAAAATTAACGTAATCCATAACATTAAAAAATAGTCACGAGAATGATTCATCTTGCTCTGAATAAAAAAATTATTTCAAAATCTGAAAAATCTTTTCCGGTATGTGTTTCTATGTATTCTATATTTAGTTATTTAATTTGTGTAAACCTCTTGTTTTTTAAAAAAATTTAACTGAATTTACTATGCGAAATTCGATTGCCTATTTATTTATATTATACTTAACAATAAACCTAATATGCATATATTAATTAATTAATTTTTATTAATTATGTATGTTAATTAATAAAAATATGTTTATTAATTATGTATGTTAATTTATAAATTAAAAAATTAATTTCTTGATTTTACGCTTTTATAAAATTATGTTTCTGTGTGGAGAATAAAAAATATTTTTTCAATGTCGTATAGTTAAAATAAGTTAATAATATGTTATTTCGAAATAAAATGTTTAAATTTAGAAAAAAAAATATTAAAAATATAGTTTCACATACGCCATTTAGAGGAACGGGAATATATTAAAATCTTACTTTTCCTTTTTTAAGTTGTAAAATTTGGAAAGATACAACATGAGTAAAAATAACAAAAGCATTAGCGAGGTAATACCTTTTGATAATGTGGACGTTATATATGAGATATTTATCATTATGATAAATGTTTGGCAGCTTAAATAAGTTTTTTTTATCAAATTAAGCCCATAAACATGACTAATATTTGAAAGTCCTGACGGTTACCGTCTTTGTTGTTTTTATAAACAGGTTCCCGCAATCAATCAATTTAATTCAATGTTTCAGGTGCTGCTGGTGAAGGAGTTGAAGCAGAATAAGAGACTTGCAGCTCATCAATCTGCTCTAATATTTAGCATCTCCATTACCTTGAACGCTTCGAATTTTCTTAACTATGAAGAGGTCAGTAAAGATGATCTTAATATTTCTTTGAAGAACCATTTGTATATTTTTTTACATTATAGTAAATCATTAATGTTTTGCTCCAAAGTCAAGATATTTTAAAATAGTATGATTTTACTTGATTTTCTAAAAGTAAATATATGTTAACTTATTCAAGTTTAAAGGACTCTAGTGAGGAAGACTTAAAATATAGTAAAAAATTGCTTAATATAATTTACTGTTACTTAGCCATTTATTTCTTTTATAGGGGAAATATAGATAGCAGATTCTTTTTTAAATATTATTATTTTTTTCAAAAATGTATTTTAATTGATAACGAATGATATGCATTTTTCGTAAATATACATAATTAAAATTTTACATTGAAAACAAATTAAATTTAATAAATGGAACAATGTAGATGGTTAAGTTTTATATCGTCGAGTATGATAATTTTTTTAATGATGTCAAAATCTGAATTTGAAGGACGATTTTTCATTTAATTCGTAGCTGCTGTGTATGAAATAAAGTTAAAAATAGGCGATATAATTTTAAAGTTTAATCTTCCACAAAAAAAAAGAATTATTTAAATATAAAAAATCGAAAAATAAATATTTATAATGAAAGTATAAATCAATTCTTAAATTCATGAATTTCATTAAAAAAAATCATTCTGATATAAAAAAATTAATATAAAATATTTTATTTGTAGCATGCCACACACACAGTCTTTTTCCACAATATTTTATTTGTAGCATGTCAATCTTTTTGCAAAAAGTAATGATATATTAAATATACTGTGTTATTTCGTTATTGAAAAAACCATCTTTCACTTCATTGACCCTTATTGGTAATGGTTTTTATTTTTCAATAATTTCGAATATATTACCCTATATCCTACGTTCTAAATTGGAGTTTATTTTATATGTTATTGGTTCATCTTCCTTATGACCATTAAACTAGCAAAATTTTCAACTTTTGGAGAGTGCATTATTATTATTATTTATTTATTATTATTTTTTTTTTATTTGGAAAAATATTGTTTCAAAACCAGATGATGTTTTGGATCGTTGCCATAACTAAACAACTACATTCATTTCAAGATTTCATTTTTGAAAAAAATCTAAACTTCTGCAAAACTTAATTCTAAAGTATTTAAATAAAATAATTATTTATTTGATCCAAGAGTATAATCGAGAATTAGGTGGTTAAATAATACTTAAGTACAGATAATGAAGTGTAAAAATAAAAAACACAGCCGACATAATCTTTATTGCATTTTATTTCGGTTGTAAATAAATAATAATACAACTATTTGTCTTAAGTTTAAATATTATTTCATGTTATTTTTTATAATTTTTGTACAAAATAGATTTTTAAAAAAAACTCTTACTAGATCATTTTAAAACAACCAATAACCTAAAAGTCGCCTGAAGTATACTTAAAGCCAGTATCACACACACACAAACACACGCACACACATTTAATTAACATTTAAAGGCATTTAATTATTAAAAATGATTTATTTCAATAATTTAGTAATTTAACTTCATTACGTACAGTACCTATTCTAGTGTTAAAGAAGATTTCTGATATGATTATCTTTTTCTCTCGCAAAGCTGGTTCAATGATCGTCAACAACGATTACAAACGTTCAATATATGTTGTGTGTGAATTATAGTTTTAACATAACGCTTTCATTCTGTAATTTTTTGATAGAACTCTAATCTGTGCATTTCATTCTAATAATCTATTATTTTTTTTTTTAAATATATTGCCTAAAATATATTTTTATTGATTAATTTATCAATCTGAAGAAATTTAGATAAAAAGTATACTTATAATATTAGTTTTTTCCCCACTATCAATCTTAGATTTCGAGACTTCTTTCCACTTATTGCTCTCCACGCCATTAAGCAATTCCAATCAGACTTTATTTAAAACTTAATTTATTACACTGCATTACTGATCGGAATATTATTATTATTATTAGTCATTGTTTCTTGATATTCAATAGCAATAAATACTATGCTCATCCATTTTCAAAAATTCTTCAACAAAAATTTTATAAAATTTATTTTTTAATATAGCTTTCAGAAATTTTAGTTTCCCACCATAGAATTTTTTTGATAATAGCTATTTACAAAATCCTGTTTTTTAATAACATAATAATAGCAGAACATGTTTATATCGAAAGAAAATAAAGTTGCAGTTTTCAAACACTTATTATTATTATTATTTTTTTTTTATAATCAGACTCTTCTGGTGAGTTGAATCTAATTTTGTCACTTTTTTAAATATTTATAAATATTATATCAGTTATAAAAAAATTCAGAATCACAAAGAAGGGATAGGAATGTAAGGCGAAAGAACAAGTCAGTTGTAAAAAATATTAACTATTAGGTTTTCGCCGCTAAATCCCTATACGCATACCGTTAGAATTGCCTCTATTTAGGAAAGATTAAAAAAAAAAACAGCTATTAAACTATTTGATTTTAGAATAATTGAATTATCTTTCTTATGTAATTTAACCAGATTGTTTTTATATTGATTATTTTTTAACTATTAATTACATTAATCTTGTTTTTCGGTTAAACCATTCAAAATTTCAAAGATTTTAAGTTATAAAATTACAAGAAAATATATATATTTTATCGAGCAAAAATCCTCGGTTAAAACATTTAAAACAACAAAATTGATGAGTATAGAAAAAGTTAACATTTTTAATTAAGTAAGTTTTTTTTTTTTTTTTTTTAAATATAAAATGCTCTATATTTCGTAAAAAACCTATTTTGAGAAAAATAAAATTCAATACGAAAATATTCTATTACTAGGGCATTCCATATCTATAAGTAAAATTATATGAGTTATCTGCAAAGACATCTTCCACATTCTACCCTCTTTTATCGCTGATTCTAGAACTATCTCAGTGTAACAGTTTTATATGCTCTAGAATCACCATTACATAGCAATTTTATAAGTTATTCCAGGTTATGGTTTTAGATAACGTAATATTGCAAATCTCTAACAACTTCCATTGAAACACTGTTGCATTAGCAATTGACTGGACATTTTTTTCAATGTTCTCTTATATTTTGACTCTTTCAAAATTTTGAAAACAATATTTAAAACATTATCAGTATCAACTCTTCTGGACAACACCATTCGGAGAAAAGTGTCAATATTTTTGTCATGTTCCATCAAAGCCAGGATGTCACATGATATTTGGATATTCTCTTTGGCTTCAGCAGCATTCATGCTTGCGCTAGCAACACTTTTCATGGCAGAATTTAATCTTGAAGCTTTATCAAATAAAGAAAACTTTAAAAATAATTTTCAAATTAACATTCTTATGAATGTTTGAATCAGTAGTAATATGGTTTAGTTTTATTTTCAGAGGGCGGGATATTGAATGAATGCATGTTTAAGTTAAACTCTGTAGCACGACAGCCTATGAGGGACAAAACCTACTGTGTTCAGCTCTGTTTACCTGACCGAGAGGCCCTGGGGTACGAAGTATATGTCCAGATTAGGTGGTTAGCCTAACGTGAAACTCCCAATGTTTAATTCCCAAGCATGCTTGGTATTCAGTTTATAGACGCACTGATGGGATGAGTCGACTTTGTTCAACCCGAGGATCGAGCCTCGAACTGTGGCTAAGGAGCGTGAAACGCTATCACTAAGCCACCTAAATTTTTACATTCAATTTAGATATAAAAATAAGATACTTCGAGAGCATTTAAAAGAATAGGCATCATTAGAAGCTAATAAATCAATATTTTTAAAGCGCAAAGGATTAAAAATGCGTATTTTATTTCGTTTCTTCCAACTATTTACTCACAAATATTTTGATTAAATTTATTTCCTTTACTTAATTTGAAAGATAAATAAAATTGAATTGAAATTTTTTGAAATTAAATTTCTGAATTGCACACTAAAAATCCAGAAATTTGTAATTTTTTAACTTTGTTTATTTTATGGAACATAATTATTAGTTTGAAATACTTAGTTTTAACAGAGTTCTTACAGTTTCTAAAAACTTCTTAAAACTTTCTCAAGAATTGATTATTTTAAAGCTTTAAAAAAAAAAAAAAAAAAAAAAAAAAAAACTGAAATTTTGAGTTAATCTTTTGTAAAGCAATGAATAATTTTTTGAAATTTTTTATTTCTTCATGAACTATTTGTTTTTTTTTGCTCAGAAAATATATTCAATTTATCATTTTTCATTCTTTATCTTGGAATTTTACATAGAAATAGATAGAAAAGTATTGAATTAATTATTTTTAGTCACTAGATATAAGCAAAACTCTAATAACAGAATTTGAGTAACAATTATCAAGAATTTTTATTATTTAAATCATAAACTGATTTTAATACCAACGGCAAAGAAGTTAATTTTTTTTAAAAAAAGTGTTCACTGCAGTACACTTTTTCACGAAACATTTCATAACTACATATTTTTGAGGTGTGAAAGAATCAAAGCAAGTTTAATGCATAGATTGTTTGCATAATTAAAGTTTAATACAGCAGATTATTTTCCAGTGCCTCTAAAATTAATATTTCAGAGTAAGATGCTTTTTTAAAAGTCAGTCATATCTTTATAGATAAGTTTTATTTGTCGTTGATCAGTCACCTAATCACACACAAGGCAGACCAGTATCTACAGTTTGAAGTGGATTCCAAGTTTAGGTGCGAATTCAAATACACAAACTGTAGAACCAAAATCCGAATGTTAGCCATTCGGTGTGAACTTCGGAGAAGAGCTATAATCACTAGAGTCACCAGAACTCATCTTGAAGATTATTTTTATCCTATTGAAAACTGAATAGATTATTTTAATGTACAGTTAAATTATAAAAATTTTGCTGTTATATGATAGGGAATTAAATTTACATTTAAGGTAATTTTTTTATATAAAGTACAGGCATTTTGAAAATACTAATTTATTATAGATAATTTTAAATGTAAATTGATCATTGTAAACCTTTCTTAAAAATTGTCAGTAATATAGTTAGTTAAAAATGTCCGCTTAGTTCTGATGCTGATGTCAGAAAAAACTATCAAATATATTTAGATGAACAAAAACAGACACCATATAGCCTGATTAATTAAATTAATGAACCTTATATCAAAATACAATCTTTAAAACATTAAGTTAATGAGTTTAAAAAACTTGCGCTAGAGCTTACGCTACACACACATATGTGTGTGCAAGTAAAAGAATTGACAGAATTAATTATGTTTCTTCTTGGATCCTCAAAAAAGCAAACTTATTATTCAATATCATTTATACATAAATTATAACTTTTTTAAATAATTAAAAAATAAATTTGGAATAAGAATAAATAATAGTTAAAAAAATTTAAAAAAGTTTCAAAATAAATCAGCAAAACTTTGAAGGAAGCAACTTTTTAAATTGAAAACTATTGTAAACAGTTATTGCATTTATTTTAGTTGTTGGGATGACAGTTTGATTTAAATATTCTAAAGGAAACTGATAATTTTTTTTATTTCAACAGAAATAGTTTTTATATATCTTTTAAGTTCATAATAAATTAGAAGAAATGTGCCATGTTAAATAAATTTAAATCTCTAAAATTATTTAATATTGTGTACAAATTTTTAGTTAATATTGTATATCATATTGTGGGTATTTTTATATTATATAAAATATATTATTACATATGTTATTAAAATATGCAAAATGTTTTGAATAGTTTAATAAAATAGTTTCTATTACAGTTTTAGATTCATTCAATCCTTTAGAATGATAAATAATATTAAATCTAACTTAAGTAAAAAAAGATCATATTAGTTTTTATATTTATTTATCACTACCAATATTTGAAAATATATATATATTATAATATTTATTCAATTGGAATATCTATAAATCTCAGAAAAATGTAATCTGTCATGGGAAAATTTATTGAAACACATTTATTTCTTGAAGATTTGTGTGATCCCTATTTTAGCAAATACTTAGGCCGCCAATTATTTTACAATTTTTATTATAAGATAAATATATGAAAACAAGAAAAATTATTTTAAAATTAGATTGGATTATAAAAAATTTCAATTAATATTTCTTAATGTTATTAACAATCAGTTTTATACACATACATTGTACACACACACACATATGTGTGTGTGTACAATGTATGTGTTTATATATATATATAAATATATATATATATATGTGTGTGTGTGTGTATATATATATATATATATATATATGTATATATATATATATATGTATGTATATGTATATATATATGTGTGTGTGTGTATATATATATATATATATATTACAAATTTTAAAAGGAGAAAAATAATAAAGTATAAATGAAATTGAAATTCAGTTTAGTAAACTGAACAAAATGGAATAATGTAACAATAAAACATGTTTCTTCAGGAGAAAATAATCACATCCCAAATTATAGAAGACCAAATATAAAATGGAAGATGGCAAATATTCACCTATAAATATAGAATAGAAATACAATACTACAAATTTACAATTAGCATTTTTTTCTAAACAATTTTACTTAATAGTGTTTAAATGCGAAACCTATAAAATAGTTAATGCCTTTGAGATAAATATTTTCAAAAAACTTTTAGCCTTTTCTAAGGGACTCAACATTAAAAATATTAACTGTAATATCCCTTATATAACTATTAATCCGATATTTTATAAGAACCCATTGAAATCCCGTTATTGTATGTGTGGCTTTTATTATTAAATGAATATTTTTAGCAGTTAATTTTTCTATCATTTAAATATTAATTTCGGAACATATTATTTTAACAAGGGAGGCTCTTGGATAATTAATGATAATAAACCTCTAGTTGATTTTATTTCTTCACTGATGCATAAAATATATTCTGATATCGTTTTAAAAGTCTTTTGTTAAATATTTCAATTGATAAATATTGTGATGTTTAGATGTCAAAATCTTGTATGAATTTGGTTCCTTTAATATAGACACAGATTATTATTCAAATTTATGTAGATTTTGCATTTCCATTAAATATTTCTTTAATTGATAAAAAAATGCAAATCCCAATAAAATAAATGCCCTTATATGCAAAATCCTCAATCTTCTAGATAATTTATTTTTACACTATTTTGAAAAATTTTTTGCACAGATGCAACTTTTTTTCCTGTTTGTAAATGACTTCATAATATTTAATTTCCCAAATTTTGATGAAATTTCTAAAAACTTATATCTTAAAGATTTAAATTTGATTAAAACAAAAAATAACTATCTGAATTTTACAGTAACTTTAGAATCTACTGTAACTTTAGATATTTTTATTGGTAATAAAGCACAGATTAATTTTACTGATACATATGATAAAAATAATTTAAATTTGGAGGTAATTTACTAAAATTGGAATATTTCTATTAAAATTTATAAAAACGTAATTTTTAGTCATTTAGATGGAATACATAAAGTTTGTCATAAATTAAGAGCCTTTGAAAAAATTGAGCGGCTAAAAAGTACTACTTAATAATATGATAAAAATAAACTTTATGTATTCCATCTAAATATAATATTAATAAAATCAAACACTATTACTCTAGTAGAGCATTTCTCATAAGAGGGAAGCTGGTCGTAGTTATTTACCTTAAAAGGGCTTCCTAAGCTGTGAAGGTCATCATAAGAATTTTGGAATTGCCATTTTATGTGTGAGAACATCTGATATTTTTTCTATATTTGTATTTATAGACCAATTGCTTGTTATCTTCAATTTTAAATTTGTGATCTTGTATGGTTATAAGATGTATTGCCTGAATTTTGACGATTGTCTTTAGCCATTGGAGCAAAACCATACATTGGTGCTAATGTGGATAACACTCCCTGAAGAATTTGGTTTATTGTAGTTTATTCCAGTTTATTTTGTTCCATTTATTATGTTGCTTCCAATTTAACCTTTTTGGTGTTCTCTTTTTAATGTTGGTATTTCTATTATGTATTTAAGATTGAAGATTTCGATTTGCATATTTTTGGTAACTCTATTTTCAGCCACCTTTGCGCTGAATGAATTGCTATACAAATATTCATTTTTCGTTAAAATTAAATTTCTCGTATTATTAGCGAGTTGAGTAATTTGATAATAATTGGAGAATGATTTGTTAAAATTTAAATTTTTTTTATTATAATTTGTTTACAAAAGCAATGTTTTGTTTAACAATAAAACTATGCAAGCAAATTTAAATGCTATAATAAGATATATTTAAGAATTGAAGTTTATGATTCAATACTTAAATATTACATTTTATTTCAACAAATATTGTTCTAATTAAAAATGTATAGATATAGCTTTGAGAAATATTTCTTTTAAGCCTATTCGTTTTATCATGTGTTCATAAATTAAATCAAATACAGAAATTTCAAAGTGTTATCGGAATGATAAAAGAGAACATTATTTTAAAATATTAATGAAATTTAAGATTTTTAAAAAAAGTTGCAATCTATTTAAGTATATTTTATTCAAAAACACTTATTTTTAGTTTTTTGTAAATTTATTAGAATTTGTAATAATAATTATATTTCTTCTGTTTCTATTTGGTTCTTACTTATGCTTAAATTACAGATAAATTAAAAGAAGTTAACGTAAATGGATAGTTCTATTTCATTAAGCGATTTTTAATATGCTTGATAAAGTTTGAACTTTTGTATCGCTTAAATTATTATAATTATACACAAAATGTTTTTTAACACTAAACGCAATTAAAAAAAAATGTTTCTCTATGCATATGTAGAATATTCATCAGGCAAAATATGCTTACTACTTAACGTTTAACATTAAGAATATTACATATTTTTCTTAATATAAATAAATTAATACTATATTTTTCTGATACATTTTATAAGACAGAATTTTCAATATTAATGTTTTTATAATACAATTTAGTAATTTATTTCTCTTAGGAAAAGAGGACACAGGTAAAAATAATTTAGAAATACAAATTCGTTTAGGTTACTAGGTTTTACATTTCTGAAGAAAACCTACCAACCAGTTTTCTACGAATCGATTTCACTAAGCCATTGAATAAGCTGCCAACCTTAACTTTCCCTCTCATCCTACTGTATTTCCCTTCAAATTTCTCAGAAAAAAATGTACCCCTTTATTGACCTCTACCTTTCCCAAGGTCAGGGTGAATCAGTCGCGAGCGAGGCACACGACTTTTCTGACAATAGCAATACCCCATGCATCTAATGGAGGAGAAACTGAAAAACACTTTCACCCATTGAAACACCCATGCAAAAAACTTTTCAGCTCCATATAGATGCACTTACTGTATCCGCGCGTGGCTTTGCATAACCCTTTATGTACCCCAGAATCGTTTTTCAAGCAGCGCGAGATCCCTTTCGCGCGCAAGTGGCATCAAAGGGGTAAAAAAGGGATGGAAGGGTTGAAAGTTAGGACGAATAGGGTAACTGCAGCTGCTGACCTTGAGTAAACGCACATTGCATTTGTCCCATTTCCCCGCTGACATGCATCTCTTATTCAATTTCCCCTTTCATGGTCCTCCTATTGGCTTGTAATACAGCTTTAACCCTTCCCTCCCCACTTCTTCAACAGACGGCACGCGCCAGACTGCTCATTGGTCTTGCGCCGACCAATCACAGTGGCAGCACTTTCTCACTGTTTCATCAGCAGCACGTGGAAGTTTTTTTCTCCTCTGATTTCTTTTCAGTAGCATTTTCTTTGAGGGGATTTCTTTGCGCTTGATTTTTTTTAATATATGTTTTTTTTTTTTTTTTTTTTTTTTTTTTTTTTTTTTTTTACAAATGCCACAAAAGCGTTTATTTTTTTTTCTCATTTTATTTTTTGACATTTTTATTTATTTCAGTTTCTATGTATACTTCTTTTTATAAGTATGGTGTTCTCAGTTTTTGTTTTCTATTGACTTTTTTCCCCCATATTGCATGGCAAACTCAGGAGTTGGCCTTGAACTTGAAAGAAAAAAAAAAGATTGGGATTGTATTAAAATAAAAAGAGAAGAGGAAAAATCTGACAGTTGTAAGTTGCGACAATTGCATAAAATATCTAAATACATTTCAATGTGACCTAAGCATTTTTAGTTATAAAAAATGAAAATTAAAATGCTTCATTTTTAAGCACATGTGTTTAAATTTTACAGGCTGAAAATCCAAAAGCTTTTTGATTTATGTTGTAATATACATGCATCATCATTTGCCTGAATTTCCTGTAGTATAATGTATATTATTTCATACTTTAAAATATCAAAAGTAATGTTGTTCTAAATTAAAAAAAGAAATACAGGTTTCCCATATGAATCTTTTAAATTGATATATACAGAAGTCACATTAAATACAAAAGTGTTTTGTGAACATAAAAACTTTGAAAATACTTCATTGCACCTAAAACAACTCATTTCAAACTTAATTTTACAGTGTACACAATTTTACAGTGTTTTAATACTTTTGAACTGAATTTCTTTTTCTATATTACAATAAATTTGTTGTAAAAAGAACAATCGCCTATAACACATTAGATAAATACAAACTAAATCAACTTGGCATCGATAAATAAAAATTCTTAAGCGCAAAATATCTACCGAAAACAATGCATGTCTAATAAATCATTTAACAGTGATCATGTCCACAAATTTCTATTTTATTTTAATGAATAAATCGAAGCCTTTAAAGTCATTCATTTCAAGGTTTATGGACGTTGCTTATGATAAAATAGTGAAGGAAATATCTATTGTTTTGAGATAAAATATGAGAGAATAAGTTACTGTACATCTATTTTTCACCGATAATAGTTTTGATATATTTGAATAAAACAATTGTTTATAAAAATAAAAAGGGTAATTACTTAGATATTGAACCACTATTAAAATATAACTTATGCAATCAAATATTTTTAAAAATATCTAGAAATTTTGAACAAAAATTGCTTAATTTAAGCAATATTTAGTTTCAATCAAATAGCATCTAATCTCATCTTAGAAATAAATTATAATTTTTACTAAATCTTTTTCACAAGTGGAATTTTGTTTTGAAATTAGTTAGAAATAGTTAGTGTTTATTGAGAATTTCATCTCGCCAAACAATAAAGCTGGTTGAAATGGTTGCTACAATAAATACACAAATACCTGTTTCTAATCAACATGTTAGACCATGTGCTTTCATCTCTTATATATATATATGATGTGCTCTCGAATTTTATTTTATTATCGTGGCTTTTTAGCCCCCCCTTTTTTTTTATCAGTTTCTTCAAATATTTCCCATTCTCCTAGATAGGTTATGCACTGACAAAGTGCAATTCATTTTTTGGTGAAAACCTACAGTTCCAATAAAATAATTGCTTTAAAACTCTTAATCCCTAAATGGAATATTAACAATGAAATTTTAATTATATTTAAATAAAGTTTTATTATAAAATTTCGTTTTAATATTTTAGTTGTAATTATCTGAGTATTAACGATGATGGTGTCACTTATTATATAATATGACAACAATATAACGAATGGCGCAATTCAGTGACATTAGCCAGTATTTAGTTACATATTTATGAAAAGGGCAAGAAAATAAAACTCTGAGCATAGTAAATTGTCAGAAAATTTTAATGTTTTATATCAATTCTAATGATATATTAAGACAGAGTTTGTTCAATAATTAAACTATAGGATGATAAACACAAGAACAAAACTGTTAAAAAAGAAATGTTAAATAAAATTTATGCATGGATGTTTAATTTAATATTATTTCATTTTATTTGTTTATAAATTTGACATAGAGTTTATACAATTTCGTTAAAGTGTTAACAATACTTTTTTTGCTGTTTAATTTCATATTTAATTACAACTCATTCATTTGTAATTTAAAAAGAAAAACAGATAAAGCTTATTCACTATGTTAATTGGTATCTGATATTTTATGCAAAACTTATAAAAATTTAGTTTGCAGCAGATAACTTACAAACAATTTATTGTAAAGTATATAACTAGACAGCGATTTTTATTTTCGTTTGTTCAAACTTTCATGAATTTATTGTTCCTAATTTTTTAATTATTAACTCGTTAAAAAATATGAAGCTGATAGTTACTTGTTTCTAGACATATTTTTTGTTAAGAATAAAAAAACATCAATTTTATAAAATCTTCGAATTTTGTCATTATGTTTATTTTGTGTGATAAAAATCAATCAAATGTAATATGAAAAAAATATATAATTATTGCATATTTAATGATTTTTCTCGAGCAAATTGAAGAAATTCTATTAATTTCTCAAAACGTATTATATTATTCAGTTCCCTACTTTTAATATTTTATTTTTCATATTATTTTACAAAAATAAAATATTTAATAATAACTATGAAGGTAAGTAAAGAATTTATCTCAAATCTGTAACTATAAATCAATAGTTATCAACAATATTGAATGATTCTTAATTTTGATACAAATATATAAATACTATCCATACTTATTAATGATTTTTTTATACATCATATTTTTTATTTCTGTAAAAAGAATTTAATATTTACGAGTCTGGTAAAACATTGGTAAGATGTATTGATATGCGTTCTAGCACAGATATATATATATATATATGTGTGTGTGTGTGTAAAATTTTATGTTTAAAAAGAAATTTAAATCTACATAAAAAACAAAAATTATCATCCAAAAGATGAGATATGCTATCAAAATAATATTTTGTTAGAAATTTTACTTCTGAGTGGGAGATTTTTTAAAATAATTTTATGAATTCTGTATATATTATTAAATTTTCATCCACATAAAGGAAACAGGCCCAATAGAGAAATATGATTAATAATAAGAGAACTCTATCGAAAGTTTAAAAAAAATTATAAATAACTTTAAATCTTGATTTTTTTCTTAAATATAAAACTAAACTCTGTGACACGACAACTAATGTGGGCCAAGACCTATAGTGCCCAACTCTGGTTTCCTGACAAAGAGGCACTGGGGTGCGGAGCTCAAGTCCCGATTAGGTGGTCAGCCTAACGCAAAACCCAAGTATTTAGTTCCCAAGCAAGCTGAGTACTCAGTTTATGGACCCACTGAAGGGATTAAAGGCTGAGTCGACTCTGCTCAGCCCGAGTACCCAACATCTGACCAGTGGCTTAGAAGTGTGATACGCTAACCCTAATCTTTATCTTAAATATGACACTACAAAAATGACGAACATAAATCCAAACTATTTAGAAAGTTGGGAGCCAAACATAAAAAATTATAAAAACTTTCTCTATATTTTTCTTAAACCGTTTTTAATTTCGATTAAAAAAAAGTTGAAATGTATTTTAACATCACATAGAATTGCTCATTAAAATAGAGCATCATTGCATTATCTTGAAACTAAATCGTAAAAATGCCCGAGTATTTCTGTAGAATCAAATATCTTGAGGGAAAAAAAAAAAAAAAAAAAAAAGGAAATTTTAATTTAAGTGTGGTGGTCAAAAAAGGCGAAATCAAGAAGCACATATTACAATTATAAAAAGTTCATAAATATGCAAGAGTCAGATCTACCTGTTAATCATTAATTAAAAAATAAAACCCAATACCAAAGAATTTGAAGTATTTTCCGATTTTTTCTTAGAAAAATCAAATGAGTGTATTTTTCAATGAAACAGTTACTGAGATAAACATCTTACATAACTATATGAAAAAAAAAAAAAATAAAATAACGAATGCTGATTTAAGCCATGTATATTTGCACTCAATGTGTAAATATATTTTGCATCTGATTTGTTTTAAAGTATTTACTCCATTCATTGAAGAGCTCAATCTAATTTCCATGTATTAGATTTGAGAAATTATATTAAATACTACTTTATTAATAGGATCTAAAATGTTGAATTGTTAAATAGTAATGTTAAAGTAATAAAGTATTAAGTAAATATGATATCAAATTGTAAAATTTGCTTATCCTGATTGCTAATTTTGCTTAGAAATGTGTGTGTGATAGAAAGGAAGATAATAAAATATTACATTTTGATTTATAAAATTTATTTCCTTAACGGGAAATGAAATTGAAGAATTTTTTTGTAGGGAAACATACATTATGCATTTCTTTCAGTCATTCATTCATTCAAAAAAAAAAAAAAAAAAAAAAATTATACACAGATATATTTATACTTATAACTACCAGCATACTTCCATGTACCTAAATCAAACAAATGAAATATTTGAGTTGCCACCTCCAAAAGTATTGTTTCACTTAGAGGACAAATCAATCACGACCTTATTTAAAGTCACTCAACCGCCTTTTATTTGGGATATAATAAATACAAAGACTAAATGAACAATATAGTTAAAATTCTCCTAAGTACATTCAGTTATATTAGTTTGAATTACTGTATGATATTGCAAATGTTCTTTTGTATAAATGCATTTTTAAAAACTTGCCTTTTTTGATGAGTCGTTCACTTAACACTTTTCTTGAATATAATTACGAAGGTTACTCTGAAATTTTTGAGATACGCGCAGACGACAATTTACAAAATAAACATAATGGTTTAATTTTAAAATACAAAGTATTTTAACGTAGAAGGCGATTTTTCTGAATTTCTTCAACTTGTTAAACGTAGAATAAATTTTAAACAGAAGAGAAAATGGAGTTGACGCGAGAACATTTTCGCGCTATGATTTTCTACGATTTTAAAGCAGGATTTAATCAAGAAGAATGCCTTCAACGGTTGCTATTAGCGTTTGGTGATGAATCTCCAGTCGTGCTACTGTATTCAGATGGTTTAGAGAATTTAGAAGCGGTCGTAATTTTCTTCATGATGAAGAACACACAGGAAGGACGCCGTCGGCAGTAATTCCAGATAATGTGTCTGCCATTCGAAAATTGTTAATGGATGATAATCGTTGTACCTATCAAGTGATACAAAAAAAACTTAACATTGTATCCGCAGCCATGCACAAAATCATTCATGAAGAATTACATATGAAGAAAGTAGTTTTTGCCGTTGATTTCCCCATAATCTAACTGAGCACCAAAAAGAGGAGCGTGTCAGAATCAGTAAAGAAACTCTTAAATTGCTAAACGATGGTGGCCACCGCATCATTTCTAAAATTGTAACAGGTGATGAAACGTGCTTACCGTTTTTTTTTGACATTCCAACACGTCAAGAAAACAAAGTATGGATCTTTAAGATGATCCCACGCCGACCATGGTGAAAAAACAACGCGCACTGAAAAAAGAGATGTATGCCGTTTTCTTCAGAAGTTCGGGATGTGTCAAAGCCATCGTTGGAAGGACAGAAGACAGTAGCAGCAAACTGGTATACCACTAAATGTCTTCCAGAAATTCCACAAGAACTGAATGTTATGGGACTAATGCTTCACAATGACATTGCATCTTTACATACAGCCAGATTAGCAGTTGGGTTTCTTAAACAAAAACAAATTCAAGTGATCGAACACCCGCCGTATTCACCTGATGTAGCGACTTTTGGTTATTCTTTAATTTAAAAAAGAACTTACGTGGATGTCGTTTTCATTCAGAAGAAGAGATTGATGTGGCTATAAATGCATTTTTTTCATCTATTCCAAGAAATGAATGCCTTGAGGCATTTAATCTGTGGAAAATTCGCCTACAAAAGTGCATTGATGCTGGAGAAGACTACTTTGAACACATCTAAGATTTTGTAAGTATAATTTAAAAAATCTAGTTTTATCTCGAAAATTTCAAAGTGACCCTCGTATTTAAGATATAATGCCTATTACTTGTTACTACCGTGTCTTTTATTGAAGGTTTCCTAAATATTTTGATCATCTTTCAATTTTATTTTGAATTTTTAATACAACATTTGTTGGAAAAATAAAAGTTCTTTAAAAAAATGCATTGTAATTATGTATATTTAAGCTTCGGAATATTATTAATTTACCTTTCTATTGCTTTAAGTTTGATATGAAATTCACATAATAATAATTGAAAAGATAAATTTAGTTCACTAATTTATCTTAACACAAAATGCTGCAAAGTATTTGCATCCTATTAAGGAAATTTTTTTAAATTTTTACAATGTAAGAACGTTTGCTTTTCTAAGAATTAAAATGTATCTAATTCTTTTACAAAATATTTCACTGATACAAATAAACAAACAGCTATTAAGAATGATAGTGAAATACACAATTTAAAACATACCTTTATAATAGCAAATGAGATACAAATTTATTGCTTTTAACAAGTAATTTGGAATATTTTTTGTGAATAGCAAAATTTTCTAAGTGGGAAATCTTATTTTTGCACTCTGCCGATTTATTCATTAAGAATTTAAATCAAGACTATTCCACTTTTTGATATTCATTACAATCATTTTAATTTATTATTAATTGGATAAGAAACTATATATTTATTTGCACACGAAATACTAAAGAAGAGCTACGAGTAGAGGAACAAGGCTTGACTCCTGTTCCCTTCGACGTACGAATGCTAGCGAGCAGAACTTGGAAGCGCGACCAACTTATTTTCTCTAAGTATGTAACTTTTGGCTGTGGAAGCAAGCATGTTTGACAACGATGTACCTTGGCCTATTAAAAAACCACAATGCTGAGAATTATTATTATCCTTAAATATTTGTAGAATTTAATGTCACTTCTTTGATCGTCATGGTGTGGAAAGGCAGTTTTTTTTAAAAATAATAATAATAAAACAAATTATCGATTCATGTTATGCGCAGCATAGAAAATATTCTTATTATGTAAGCAGTGCTATTTCGTTTTAATTTTTTTTTTTTGTGTGAATTTGAATTATAATAAGGAATATATTTGAGTTAAAAACTATATTACCCTTAAAACTTTAAATTCTCAAGAAAAACTATTTTCATAAAATGTATTTCATTTACTATATAAATACTTTCAAAATTTTAGGAAGAAAAATTGATGTTTTTCGAGATTCATTTTTTAATAAAATAGTATATGTTCAAAATTTTCAGTGATTGGAATATTCAGAGAACTATTCCGAAATACAGAAAAAATTCTTTACTTTGGTTTGATTTTTTAAATAATCACAGAATAAGTTAATGTACTTCACTTCTTTATTTTCATTAATAATACCTACATTTTATTGGTATACTAAATGTATTTAATTGCCTTTCGTATTCCAATAAATTTGAATTTTTATTCATGCTTTTATTTTCAAATTTGATATAAGTAGAATAAAAAATGCCTTAATGAATTTTTTAAATTTAATTACAGTGTTCTCCAACACAATTACTATCGTAGAAAAAAAATGATCATTTTGATATTAACTTTCCTTATTAAAAAGCTGTAACATAATGAATTTTTATGGAAGTTTGATGTTTAACAAACTTTGAATTTCAGAACTAAATTCCGAAAAAAATTAATATAATTTCAGAAAGAAATATTATTTGCATAAAGTTTAAACTTTATAGACATATACAACTAAAAATGATAAATTGCTTTTAATTTATGCGAATTGAAGTAATTCCATGTGATGAAATTACTTCAATTCGCATAAATTAAAAAAGTATTTTTATAAGTGAAACTTCTTGAACTTAATGTGAAAACTGGTGGAGCAATACGGGATTGTTTTGAAATCAAATTATCAAATGATTTAAAAACAATTTGATTAAAAATTCAAAGAAAAAGTAGTTTCTTATCACTAATCTTTTTAAAAAGTTTTTCTTTTCCATACTCGATATTAAAATAACTATTTAAATTTACTGGAAAATCATACACCTATTAAGAATGAGTTATGAAGAAAATTTTTGTACAAATTGTGTTCTGTTTGTTTGTATAAATTGTGTTCTGTTTGTTTGTATAAATTGTGTTCTGCTTATTAATAATTATGTTAGAATTAATAGAACAGTCTTGTAAAAATGCTAATATGTTTAACTGAGACATTTTTATGTATGAGTAGAAGGGATAACATTCTGATCATAATAATGACTTATTTGGGGAAATAAAAGGAAGCACACATGAAATTAATTTAAAACTTGAATTTAATAGTTCAATATGGAAATATTATTTGAACTCCAAAAAAAACGTTAATAGATAAAAATTTATAACTCGAATTGATTTTTAAAATAACCAAGAGGTTAGTAGAGCCATATTTGTAAATGAAATTTTCTAATTATTGTACATAGTAAAAAAGAATCTATTTAAGGTAAATGTCATAATTTTATGAAAGTTTAAAAGAAATTTATATTTTCTTGTTAAAACAGGCTGTGTGTCAAAAAAATTGTTTCGAGTTAAAGAAAATTTTCTATTATACATGATAGAGGAGGAATCCATTTAAAGATTGGGTTATATTTTAAATGATTTGAGAAAAATCAGTTGCTTAAATAAACAGTAACAAAGCTTTATGCCTAAACTTTAAAATTTCTAATCAAAAATGTCGATTTTTATTAGCTTAAAATATCTGGAATAAAATGCTTACTTTTATATGAAAAAAATTGCTTTAATAATATTTGTGTTTAATAATATAAATTTTACATTATATATTAAAAAGTTACTAAGTATTATAAAACTGATTTTATTAAAATTACGGTGCTACCCCATTTTTTGGGGAAAAAAAAATTTACGTGGATATTTCTTTAGATTGTAAAAAATTGGAAATTCAATTTTAAAGCATTTTGTAATTAATCTAATTAATTTTAAGTAATTAATCTAAGAAGTAAAAATGATAATATTTTAAATAAAGTATTACGCATTATACTCAGCCTTTCATCCGTTCAGTGTATCGTAAGAATTGAGTATCAAGCATGCTTGGGAACTAAACACTGAAGGTTTTGAGTTAGGCTGTCCATCTAACCTATACATATGCTTCGGATCCCAGGGCTCTCGGTCAAAAATGAGATATAAGCGATGTAGGACTTGACCTTATATAGACTGTCAGGCTACTGAGTTTAGTTTTACTACCGAATACAGATAATTTCGAGCAATATCAATTTCGAAATTAATAATTTATAATTAATTAATAGTTAAATTAATAGTTTAACTAAGAAAAATTGTCTTGAATTAACATTTATCTCGAATGCATACATATAGGGGATAGAATATACAAAAAAAAAAAAAAAATAAATAAATAAATAAATAAATAAATAAAAATTGTGCATTCACATTTTGTATAAAGTGCATATGCGTATTATTTTCTTTGAATAAAATCTTCTGTACACTCTTATAAACGTGTGGGAATACCTTGAGTAGGAAAAAGAATACATTTTTGATAAAATCTTGAGAAAATAATGTCTGTGGATATATAAATCAAACCTTTCCTATACTCTTAATATCACAAGTCCAACATTTACATTTGAGAATTAATTTCTCAACATCTCTTAATAAAATTTATTAAAAGTGATACTTTTTTTAAAAAAATTATTTAAATACTTTAAAAAATAAACTAAATATTTCTATATTCAGAAAATCTTTTTTTATACAGCAAATTAAACTATAAAAAGCTCTAAGAACTCTGATTTTTTCATAAATATTTATTATAGAATTGCAAGTAAGCTTATTTTTTTGTGATGTTTAGAAATTCGTAGAGTAACTCGTTTGTATTATTAATAAACACTGTTGACATTAAAGTGTGATAGCCAAAAATCTTTTAAGATATATTTTTCTTCATTAAATGTCAAAAGCATTTTTTTAATTTTTTTTTGATATTCTTTTTATCCATAAACTAATATCTTACGACATTATGAGCATTCCAGCACATAGCAAGTCTTATATGGATTAAAACAATTTTTTTTTTCATAAGATTGACAATATTGTAATGTATGTATTCTATAGGTGTATAATTTATTGGACTATGTGTATTGATGAAGAAGAATATTTTTATTTTAACTTATCAAACTAGGAAAATGAGTGATAAATAAGAGCAACCATTAATGATTATTATTATTTTGCAAAGATTAGTTAAGAATGAATTATTTTTATTTTTTAAATTAAATTCAGAAATCAGTTTACCAATTTTTTATTTTTATTCAGTCAACATTATTACTTATAACCGCTTAAAAATAAGACTTATGATTTAAAATAAAAATCTACAGTAATTTTTATAAAAACAAAATAGCACACTATTTGAAAATGATAATGAATAAAGTGGAATGCATTAAAGACATTTTTATATGTATTTGAATCAAACAAGATGGGATTCCAAAAATTTCCTTCTAAAACAATCTGCAAACTCGATTTGATGATCATATCGTAATTTACCATCTAGGTGAATTTCCTTTTTATAATATGTATATAAATCATTACTATTTATATTTTTTTAGAAAATGTGTTTTTCCATAAAGATTAGTTGACCTGTTGTGTGAAATATATTTTCGAATGTTCATGTTAAATAAGTTTTATCATTTTAAAAATATCGCGAGTTTAATTTTTTATTGCTACAATTTTTTAATTTTTCAACTATCTTACACATAAAAGGTAAGATCAGTACTAAACATATTCGTGCAGTTATATGTAAATATATGTGTGGGTGTGTGCGCGTGTATGTGTATGAGAGAGATCTATAAAAATAAGTCTCGATTATCTAGATGGGAAAGTGTGGTTTTTATACAGGTTTATTTAATCCGCCCATGTTTCTTTTTCCTCATTTACATCTTATAAATGATTTAATTGTCATGACCATTTCAAATTCAAATGGAGGAACGGTGGAAATTTTTTAATTTTGTTATCATTCATAAACTGATGTTTATATTCACCCATATAATAGCACAAAACATAGCATTTCATACATCATATATTATTACCTATAATTTATACAAAAATAAAGAATTAAAAATATCATTCCAGCACATAGCAAGTCTTATTCATAAATTAAAAGTTGAGACAGTGAGAAGTAATTATATTCATTATGCTATTGATATTAATGTGAAATTTAAAGACTTAATTTAATATTTAGCAAAATGAATTAAAATAATAATATTTCATGCAGTCAAAAGTTTATTCAATTAAGCCATGAAAATTATTTTACATAAGTCCATTCCACAATGAAAGTTAGGCAATTTAATTGTTTTTACATCATTTCTTTTATTTTTGGGCAAAATTAGAACCGTTTTTGATATAATTTGTATTTATTGTAACAATCAAAACATCCAATTTTTTTAATATAGTATTATAATTTCATTTATTTGAATTTTTTAAATTAAAGATTTCTAATTGATAAAATTTAGATAATTTTTTACTGCAATTCAGTTATGATTAAAATATATCAAAATCTGAGAAAAAAATTTCTTAAATAAATTAAATCCCGGTTTTCTCAGGAGAGAGGATTTTATGCTTTGCTAATAATCTACAGATAAATGTAAAACGTTCCATCTTAAGGAATGATTGAATACTAATCATGATTTTTCGAAATGAATGATTTGGGAATCCATAAGAAAACTCTGGAGAGATCTTATTAAAAAATAAAAATGATAAAGATCTGAATCGATTAAAAAAAAAAAAAAAACCTTTTTTCCCCCTTCAAATCCACCAAAAAGCCAAAAAGAAGAGCAAACAAAAGTTCGTGAGACTTTTTCAAATATAGGCTTTCTTCTTTAATTAACTATAACTTATTTTAGATTTGGCAATCGAAATTCATATTTAACATTATGAAAGATTATTTTTTAAATCGCCTGTACTTTCCAATTTCCAAAATTTTTCTGTCAGTTTATCAAGTGAAATACAAAACTTATATACAGCAATGTAGATTCGTTAATTGATTATTTATACTGGAAAAATGCCCATTTTTTTAAATCAAAATTCATTTATGAAATAATTGCATTCTTTTATTATAAAATATCAGAATGATGTATCTTTTTAACAAATTAGATATCATATATAACAAGGAGTTAATTATTTATTAAAATAATTCATAAATGACAGAATAATAGCATTCACATCAAAAGATTTGAAATTAAATGATATGCAAATAGATAGTGAAAACACAGTAAAGAAATTAAGTGCAAATAAATTACTTAAATTATAGATTTAAAATCAACGAAGCGAAAAGAAGAAAAGAATAGTATACTTAAGTAGATTTAAAGTGACCTTAATTACATTATTAAATGAACATTTCACTATCCAATGTGTTGTTATTTTAACACATAGTTTATAATATTTTAAGGTTATTAATAGTCTTAATATTTCAGTAATTTTAGGAGAATATTGTAATAATTTTGGAAATTGTGAACGAGAATTTTATTAAATTCAGTAAAACAAGGAAAAGTGCATTCTATAATAAATGACACAAGATAGTAATAAAAATTGGAAGAATTATAGTAAAAACGAATTTATAGTAGTTATTACAAAATTATAAAATCACCCTAATTATTCTAGAGATGAATAATTACTATGAAATCTTACAATTTTAAAATTCGCAAAAAATTATTTTTAATACTAATAAATTAAAAATAAACTTTAAAGTTCTTTCACTCCACTTCATACTAAGGAATTAAAATGTGATTAAGAATTTCAATTTTTATATATTTATTTTATATTTAATTTTAATAACAGTACTGTACTGTGAATATTCCGAATGAGAAAGGAAACGCTCATATTTCTACTAAACAAGGAATATTTTAACCTTTAAGAATCGTGATATATTACTGCATTCCTTTTCTTCAGGAAAGTTTTATATTTTACTGAACAGGAATAATGTTAATCAGGAGATATATGTATCTTTTTCCAAGTGAAAGAAGAGGACGTTTTTAAATAGCTCAAATACCATGTTCTTCTAGGCTGAGCTGGGATTGAACAGTTAGCGCTTTATTCTTCAGTTTCCATTTCGAGTAGATTCTGTTTCTATATTAGTAGTCGTTCTGGGAATTCATACATAACACTTTTAATGTATATCAAATTAACTCACGTGTACAAGAAAGCAACCATGGAGTGATATGCAAATCTAATTTAAGTTTTTCCAGATATCAAGAATTCTGTCACGTGGATTAAAGTCATTGAAGAATTAAAATAAAACTAAATAAAAATAAAACTACAGGACCTATTAATAAAATATCAATCAAAAAGGTAAGCTTTAAATTTTCTGTTATCAAAATATTACTATTTAAATAAATAAAAAAAAATTGATGTCACTAAAAGATTAAAAAGTTTTTAAAATTTAAAATATTGCAAATTGAACAGGAATATACATAGTATAAATTAAGAAAAATGGAATTTCCAATGTCATTTTCAACAGAAATACTTAATATTATTATTTTGCATAGCTATTAAAAAAACATTGAAATGTTCTTAATCACAATGTAATTTGCACTTCCCCTCTATGGAAGATTACAATTTAGTTATATCTATATTTTTATAGAATTTATATACAGTATCAAATATCTCATAAATTTCGTAATTATCAGTTATATTTCATTAAAAAAAACAGTCACTCATAATTATATAGGATGATATATAAATTTAAAATTTTTGAATATAAGTATATTATATATATATATATATATATATATATATATATATATATATATATATAGATGTTTGACATATAAATTCAAGATATTTGAATTTTTAAATCTGGTATTTTGTCTGGGTTTCATCATCTCAATTTTCTTGTTCAGTTCAGTACATTTATGATGCTCAGTTCATAATTACTTAAGACTTAAAAAGTTTCAGATTTTTAGCTTGGAGACCACATTTTTCATGTTCTTGTTGGTTGATTTTGAGTATGTGTTACTTTTTTGGGGGGTTTTGGAATGCATGATGTTGTTCGTAAATTCCAGATCATTTTTATAAAAATTTTTTATTTATGTTATATCTATATGTTTTCAAAAAAATTTAATAGGAAATATTCTCGGGTAATAGTCCTGATTTTTATATTTTGTTTTAAATATTAGTTGAGCATGCTAAAATTATGGTAAAATTATCTGAGAGTGAACTATAATAATTTAACTAAATGAAAACTTTATAAAAATTAATTTAAAAAATTACTTTGCTTTATTCTATAAAATAGTTTTAGGGCTCAGAGTAATTGAACGCGTTCAAAGAGCTTGTGATTCATTTATGATGTTTTCTGTCATTAATTCCTACTTCATCTATCATAACACAATCGTTATTAATAAGCATATAAGTCAGATCACTATTACTTTTATTTTCTCAACAATAACTTACGTATAGTTATATAGACAAAGGAAATATTCTAAATTATTTTTATGTTGATGAAAGTACGTTTATTTTTATTTTAAGGGATTTTTTTAATATATTTTCTGAAAAATATATCTAAATAATTAGAAATTGCTGTAAAATGTCAAGTGTTTTAAAAATAGCTCTAATTCAAACTCTTGATGTTAAATTTAAACTGAAGAAAAAAAGACGAGGATTGAATCTTGAAAAAAAGTATCTTTTACACCTGTTTTTTGTATTAAAAATATTTTATTGAACAAAAGCAAGAAGTTAATGTAACTATTATATAATAGCAATCGTAAAAATTTGATAAATTGTCTATAAAACTAATTTAATATTACTGCTGTGAAAAAATTCTTTTAAAGAAACTAAACTTAAATATTTTTTTTAAATTTCTGACTTAAATATTTTTCAACTACGTTTAGCTGAAGGAAACTGAAAAATAATTAAGTTAGTTAATAAATGAGCAGGCAAATATCTAAAAAATATCATCTTGTTTAAAAAGTGCTTTAAATAAAATATTAATATTTATTTTATTACTAAATCTATGTTTACCGTCATTAAATTATTTTGTAATTGTAAATTCTGATAATATTGTTGATAAGTTTTTTTTTTTATAATCGTATTTAATAATATTTTTCTCTGAGTATAAATTGAGAACAAAAATGTTACATTTATTGTATGAATACAGTTAACTTTTATAAAATATATTAATAAATAATTATTGCATTCATAATAAAGATTCTTTTCAGTTAACAATTATGATTGCTTCTAGTTTATTTTCGTTTTAAAAAATTCTAGCAATTGTAGATTGTAAAATTAATACATTAAATGAACCTTATGATAAACTTAAATCAAAAATTTATTAATTTTTATGAATTACATATATTTTTTTGTTAACTATGGTTTATAATTCATAAAGAAGAGTTTTCCTTTCTTTTGTTAAGAATTGAAAAGTCCCACCAAATTAACTATAAATGATTAGTAATACAATTAACATTAATATAACAATTACACAGTTATCAAGAATTACATATTTATCAATATCTCATCATATTAATTTTTAAGAATGATACTAGTTAAAATTTGACACTTTATATTTAATATAAAAATTTACTTTCTCAAACGTATTTACCTTCAGGGTTTTCCAAATTTTCTTATTCAAATACTTTTTGCATCATTTATAATATAAAACTTTCATCACTTAATGAGATACTTTCTTAATTAACGACAAATAATCATAGAATAGGAAATTATTTAAAAAAATCTAGTTTCAATATAGAATAAATAATTTAAGATATTTTACCGTGCTAATTTGTTAGTCAATTTTTTGTATTATAAATTAAATATATTTATTTCTTTATGATTCTTTAAATTTATTATAAATTAATGGGCGGCAATATTTCTTAACAATATTCGTTCTATTAATGAATATACTATTTATGGTGATCAGAATTTAACTTTTTCTATCACATTTAATGCTGAAAAAATTTGTAAGAGAAGCAGATATTTTTAATAAAGGAAACGCTCTATAAAAATGTGTTCACATTTTTTTTATTTAGTGTTTTTTGTAAATTGTATACACAAGAAAATATTCCCAAATAAAATTAAATAATATTCCAAATAGTAATTTTGTGATGCATTTATACTATGTAAATCATTAATCTTAATTCAATTAACAACTTTTTTCCATCTGCGAAGAAAATAATTGGAATTATAGTAAATATTTAGGAGAAAATGAAATTCCCTATTGAAATAAATATTTAATGTCAGTGTATTTTATTTGTCTTATTCTAATTGCTGTATGTTTGTTACTACAGGGCTTATATTTATATACATTTATGTGTATAATTTTACTTTTAGTAGCTCCAAATTACTTTCACGAATAATGTTTGTTTTGTTTTGTCTTGTAAAAATTTAATCATTTTCAGAATATAAGAATTAAATGCTATTTTCGACGATTAAAGCAAAATTTAATGGTTGATTTAAGTGGAAATATTTATATTTATTTTTATAATCGAAGCTATAGATATTTTAAGAATATACTTATAAAATATACCTTTTATAAACATACAGTTTCAATACATATTCTTTTTTTTAAATTTATTTATTTATTTTATAGAAATTATTATACTGTAAAAGTTGTTAGCTTTTAGATGTATTTTTCAAAAATGTTTTAGCATCTAATTACTAATAAACGTGTTTTTATTATATTAATTTCATGCATTTTATTTGCTTAATTTTTCACACGCACAAAAAAAAGATTTCTTCATTGCTTTTCATTAATATGCCATATCTTTAAACAAATATCAATGTATTTTGATTTTTTTTTAAATGCAAAAAAATTTATATGCGTTATTTCTTGTATTTATAATTTCGAAAAAAATAATTAATGTAATCAATTCAGGAATTTCAAACGTAAGAAATAAATAGATTAAAAAAAAAGAGTTTACAAAATTATTGTAATTACGAGTACTATATAAAATGGAACTTATAGTTAAAAGTAATGGTTTTATAAAAAAAATGAATTTCTATTTGATATTGATCTTATTTAAATGAAATGAAACAATGTAATTTTAACAGTAATAAGGCAAAAAGGTAGTTTTCTTCACAATTATCGATCCTTATTGCTTGTTGTTCCGGCCAGTTTAATAAACTAGGGTTTTGAATTATAATATTATTAACTTAGGATTAAAATTTCCTTCAACTTTTGTGTGTTTATTTTTTAGATTCTGTATATAAAATATTTTTAATTTTATGTCTCAAAAATATTGCTTTTATTTCTGATATAAATATCCGAAAAAAACCAAATAAGAAACATAATGAAAAATAACTACCAATACGTAAAATTAAATAAAAAAATACAAAAAAATTTACTACGAAACATGACAATAGTATCATATTTTTTGTCCACTATAATGTATTTTAATATTTTAAAAGAAAAAAAGATAGGAAGACACATAAATGACAAAATTCTATACTATGCTAATATCAATCAACAATTTAATAATCTTAATACAGTTTTCAAATTGTAACATTTAATGATATCATTAAAGAGCTTTTTCAGTTTTAATAATGCTTATTATAATAATTTTTATTATTTAATAATGTTTATTATTGTTGATTAATTATTTTATATTAATGTATTGTAAAGAAAATCAGAGTATAATTACTACATGATATGAAAATAAACTGGATGTGTATGTCTTAATGTGATTTCTTTTAAAATACTAAAAATACTTATAAACTATATACTAAAAAATACTTAATAATTGTATAATTTTTTTTAATCTTAGTATATTTATATTATTCATATTTAAAATAACTAAATAAGTTATATTAAATTGTTTTCCTGATTTCCTTTTCATATTAATTTTTAAATTAAATTTGTTACTGATAACGACGATTTGATTTACTAAATTTATAAAGGCTTTAAATTTGGATCAAATCCTTTAAATTTGGCATTTTAATGAAGGCATTTTCCTCCAAACAATTAAATAAATTAGTTTAAATAGTTTTCCTCGTTTCCTTTTCATACTATTTTTTTAATTAAATTTGTTACTGATAACGACAATTTGATTTACTAAGTATACAAAGGCATTTTCCTTTAAATTTGGTTCTAAATATTATAAGATAAAATTAATCATTCATGTTTTTCTCCTATGTCAAAGAATTTTTATATGAAGTTCAACGCTTGTAATCTTAAACTGTTTGTTTAGTTCCATGGTTAATGTTCTGGTGGGTGACTTTCACCATGAATGGTTTAGTGCCAGCTTGTAAGCTTACTGATTTATATCTAGAATTCTATTTATTTTCTAAAGTTTATCTAATAATTTTGTGAAAGTTTATTTAAATTGATTTATTTAGATTAATATTTGATGAGACAACCTAATTATTATTTCAATGTTTCAAATCGAGAAACTTAAAGATGATTTATTTCCATAGTCTAAAGATCATTTTGGAAATAATTTTTGACATGTATAAATATACTTATTTCGGCACATATAAATTCATCATTATTGACGAGTTTATTATAGATATGGTAAAAATGGGCTATTATTTAAAAATAAATACGTGCTTCGAAATGTAGATTTCATTAAACAAATTTTAGGATTCGCCAAGAATATTAATTGTTTTTTTTTTTTTTTTTTTCAAAGTTTAAAAAAGAGTTTATATGCATAGCTGTCGTAAATTGAGTTCAAATATATCAGTGTTTGATGATGTTTGAAATTTATCTGAATGTTTTGACTCCATGATTTTCTTGTTTCAATTTTATCTTAATTTAAAATAAAAAAATTATTTTTATCTATCTATCTATCTATCTATCTATCTATCTATATATATATATATATATATATATATATATATATATATATATATATATATATATTAATCTAGTTAATGAAAAAAAATTCTGTAAAAGCAATCTCTATCTTGAAGAAATAGTTACCTTTCTGGGTGAAATGTAATAGCATTATGTTAAAAATGGATAATCATAATGAGCGTAAAAAGTTTTTATGACATGAAAATAAAAACTAGCTGAAACAGCAATTCTTAAATTACATAATTCGTTGTTTTTTACAATTTTTTAAAAAGGGAAAATTCTTAGAAGCACTTACTGAAGATTATTTTTCTACATTTACACCATGAGTATATACCGATAATCCCAAAACAGTACAAAGTGATTGATAAAAAAGAAAAATCTTAACAAATGATAAGCGAGTGGCAATCTTGGGGATTTTTTGGAAGACCTCTTCAAACCTTATACGCTTGAATGAAGTGGACACATTCATTATAAATGATCTATCACTAATAAAATACTTTTTTCCTGTGAGCGTTCCCGTTGTTCAAAGGAAATCATCTTTATTAATGACCACATTTCCTGCACTGTTGCATCTACATAATTCCTTTTCTTATTTACCTAAGCTGACAAAACGGATAAGAGTTGGGTCTCGTCGGCTGTCTTTGATCTTAATATTCAATACACAACTCCAGCAAACAAGAGCCTTTTAATGATATCTTTTCCTTTCTCTATCTCTCCGTGTATTTTGGGGGTGGATTAAGGGATGAAAAGCAGGCTCGAAGCTCTCAGATCCGTGGAAAATAAAACAATCGCCTGATGTTTTCTTTTTCTTTTTTTCGTTGTCCTTGTAGAATGGAAAGCGCGCATACAAAATGTTCTATAAATCAGCTGAGCCGTCGCGCTGCATTCAAATCATTCGCCTATTTTCGTCGTAACTCTCCGCCTTCTTACGAGGCCTACAAGGGAATTACGTCACACAATCTTCCTGTAGATACTTATCTTCTTTTATTAGTACATCTACCTGTGGCTTGTGCTGGAGGACGGCCGATTTCGCTTATAATGTATGGTAATGCGATCGAACAAGCTAAGCATGACCGACTCTCATAACCAGCATCCATCCATTGGACCAGTCGACGGCTTTGTCTCCACACATGTATTGATAAAACAACTATAACAATAACCTCGTAATTCTTGAGTGTATAGAAAAAGGGTTTTGGTATTACCTTCCACACAAAAGATTATAAGAAATTAATTCGAATATTAATAATGACAGTAATTTGGCAAGCATAAATTCATTGCAGATAACAAATGCTAGAGACAATAAAAATAATTTTAATCTCACTAGTTGCATAACATAAGTTTTACATTATGTTATAAAGAATTAATAGAATTTAATACCTATGTCAGAAGTATATTTTGACTAAAAATATGAAATCAATTCTTTTTTACGCTGTATTTTACGCAGTGTGAACTTCAAGTTTTCTAAATCATTTATTATTATTTCTTAAAATAACAATAAATGAATTTGAATGAACAAAAATTAGAAAAGTAATCATTAAAAAAGTGATTTAGCATTTTTAATTGAAATTACATGTATTTTCAAAGATGTAATTTGTGAATGGTCAATAATTTCACTGTAGGAGATTATACAATTTCCTAAATGACGTGATATTTTAACAAATCTTTTGAATAATCCTTTTTGACTACAGGCATACTATTCATCAATATAAACGTACTCTTAAGATTTTAAATATTATTGTCAAGTGAAAACCTTAATTTAAAGCATCGTTACATTATTTCAATAAAAAAGTAACTGTTTTCACTTCGGAATCTTTATTTGATGAATTCATTCGTTTAGTGGAATCTCACTAACACATACTTCTTCATCCCATTTTTAATATTTATTTTTTAAAATTGCATTAAAGATGTTGCTTTAAAATTATTTCGTTTTATTTATTAAAATATTCGATATATAGTTTAAATATTAAACTTAATTTTGTTTAAAATGATTTTAAATGTTTTTAAAATTTTCTTTTGGAAATATGTTGGTTTAAATATTTATTGTATAAATGCAAATCATAATAGTTAGTTAAAATATTACGTTTATTCTTTACTAGTTATCTTTTTAAGCGTATTTCATTTAATGAAATGATAGAAATGCCTCGAATGTTTGGCTCTATACACTTTTGGCGTCTTTAACAAGAATTGGAATATTTAGATTCTTAAGTAATTAAAAATCACTGACTAAGAATTATACTGATTAAAACACGGAAGACACTTGTTTTTATAAGAAAATACTTGCAGTATACTTGATAAACATATTTAACTTGTATTAACGCGGTATACTTGATAATTTGGAAATAGTGTGGAAAATCCGAAAGTTTAATGACAATTCCGGAAATACGATATTAAAATTAAGGAGCTAGTTTCAACATTAAAGTTATAAATCTCACAATTAAAAATTTTTTTGATATAAAAATATATTATCTTTGGTTAAGAAGACGTTTATTCATTACACGTGCATATGTTATATTAGTTAATTTTCTTTATAGTTGCTTATAGTGATTCGAAGCAGAATCTTTGATGAACAGAGGTGTACTATTTTTATTATAAATTTTATTGAGGCTAAGTCTTCATATCGAAATAAACAATTATATTGAAAATTCTTAAATTTAATTAATAAAAAATGTATACCTCCGTGCATTTTTTAAAATAATTTATATGATGTATTAAATCTGTGAACTTATTTTATGAATACCAAGGAATTTCTAAGTTTTTGAAACTCATTTTTAAGCTTATTACGCATGATGCTTGTTAATCGCTATAATAGCGCTTTCTTCAATCCTAATTGAATTCTTCCAAACCAAGAAACTGAATTTTCTAGCATATTTCTTACTTAATTTTAAATATTTCTTCAACCCAGGCCAGAGTTTTTTTAGTGACAAATGAATATGAGATATTCTATATGAATTTGAAGTCATAAACACATAATTGATAGAAAATTTTTTCATTGTTTTCAAATGAGAAAACTTCATTGTTTTTAGCATAACCATCAGTAACTAAATCAAACCACAACTAGGCCACTGTTTCTTTATAGAAATCAGCATCAAGCTTTTTCTAATATAAATACATTAGTTCATTTCCCCCGTCATTAGAGAATTATTCTAATCCTCATGCTGCGGAATATTCAAATTATGTGTATTTCCACAAAATATTTTAATTTGTTTTTTCCGACTGATGTACTGACACACTTATTTTTTCTGTAATTTTAGGAATCAGATATAGTTTTTACATAAAAAATTACATAAAACTAATTACATAATAATTGCATAAAAATTACAAGGAATACTTGCGTTTCTAATATTAATAAAATTTTTCAATTTATGTATTTATATTTTTGCTCCGATTCCTTAATAATTTATGGTAGCTTTTAAAATGTCTTTCAATGAGTATGTATTTTAACTCTTTTAATATTTATTCTCTCTCACTCTCGTTTCTATAAAACTAAATCGCTTTCTCTCTCTTGTAAACTATATCTGTCTAACATAAGCATTGCCCTATTTTTTCTACTATTTTATCTAGTTTTGCAAATATTTTTCAACAGAAAAAGTATAATTCTATACGATATTCACTATAATTCTTAGATTCTTCAACAATTCTGTAGTAAGATTTTAATGTTTTTTAAATATTACATTGTTTTTAAAGTTTTACTTTTGATTACTATTGAAAACGAAAGATAATTAATTGGGTTTTGTGATGTATATGCATTATATTTTTAAAATGTATTCTAAAGGTATTAATAATAATTTTCTTAGAAATAAATAAGAAAATTCGAATTTGATCAGCATTACTAATTAAAATCGTTATTACATTTTCTGAATATGAAACATTGTGATTCAATTTATTTAATCAATAAAACATATTACATAAAAATTAGTTTGTGTAATAATTTATCTATTTGTAATTATTCTATTTATTTATTTTTAATTATTATGTGTAATTAGTTAACAAATTTATTTAACTTGAATTCGGAATATGTTGTTATGAAATCTAAATGGGTAATTAAATTCTCAAGATGGGTATAAAATATGAGTATTTAAGTTGAGTATTTAATTTGAATTGTTTCTTTCATTAAAATTTGAAATTTTACTGTTTTTATTGTTATCTAACTTTATTTTCGTTGTCTAATCTTTCTTGTTCTATTTATATCTTTCAAATTTGCCATTTAGTTTCTTAATATGGGAGTAGATTGTTATCATTAGCATGTGACTGTCGTGAAAATTACACCAACTTTCTATATAACGTTTGAATAGGGATTACATAATGCTATTGAATATTGAATATTCAAACCTTTTTTTAACTGAATTTCCACTAAAATTTTGGTATATATTCATTAGAATTCTACATAATTTCGCATATTCATTTTTTAAAATTCATTTAAACAAACCTCTCAACATTTTCAGGAGTTTCTATTAAATAAATTAAATTTGTATTATTTTCATTATTTTTTTATTAAGCTTAAATTTAAACTAATTTAAATACAATCACGCTTTTTAATGTACGATTTAAAATTAATGAAAATTGTTAATATTTTTAGAGTTGAATTTCAAATTATTTTCACTAATAAATCTATCAATTAAAATTAACCATTCATAGTGAATATTGGTAGAATTTCAAAAACAAAAATATTGCTGAAAACAACAGTTGAAATTCCTAAATATAGTTTTATATACAAGTATTATTTATATCGAGTCGCAAAAAAGTTATAGATTTTTTTATATGGGAAACTGTCTTCTAAGAATAAACAAATATAAAAATACATTTTTATTTCCTTGAGAAAGTTTAAAATAAAAGCATTAAAATAAAAAATGAATAATAAAAGTTGCTGAAGATAATTCGCTACCAAGTGTAACTATAAATATTTATAATTGAAAGTTATACCAAACTACAGAAAATTTCCATATAATTTAATTAAAATAGAAGATTCCTAATTAATTATTTTTAATTCCTAAATATATATATATATATATATATATATATATATATATATATATATATATATATATATATATATATATAATTCTTATATTTAAAAAAACATGAATTTCAGACAGAATAAGGGATTAAATATTATCATATAAGTTGCTTGAAATATATATATATATATATATATATATATATATATATATATATATATATATATATGTAGAGCAGGTTTAAAATTTAAAATCAGTTATGAATAAAAATCTTTAAAAAGTAAAATGATCTATTATTTAAGCTCTTATAAGAATAAGATCTATATATAGAAGGCAAAATACCCTAGAAGAATAAATCTATTTATTCTTATAAGCATTTTATTACTGTTAGAGAATAGACATTAAAAAAAAAATGTAAGCAAATGAGGGATAAGATTATTGTTTATGTAAATACCTCTGAAAGAATATTTAATTTAAATATTCTATTATTTAAGAATATTTTAACGATTTAGAAAAGAGAAAAAAATTGAAGAGAGATATTATAATATTATTTATATTTCCTTTATTCTTTTTGTACGCAGTGTGGTTTATGGTATTTCATTACAATTTTGTCTCGTAATTCGATAAGCTAGATGTCACATTTAGCTATAAATATTTACCAAAATTGTAATTTGATTGAAAAATAAAAGGAAATAAGAAATTTCATGTGATATTTACGTTAATAATTCTAAGATTTATTTGAATCGTTTGATGGGAAAACATTTTTTTTTCAAAAAACATAGTTTTTAATTGTTTCAAAAATTTTTTTCTCTAAAATATGTTCTTTTATTTAAATTATATTTCTTTAAAAAAATTCGATAATCTTTCTCAGAACTTTGATAATATATGTTATAACTCTATGATTAATTTGATTGCATTTTAAAAATAAAAGATTAGTGTAAAAAATATTTCTGAAGATATGTGAAGAAATTTATTTGACTTAGCTAAAATATCTCGTAAAAATTTTTTCTAAATAAAAGCAATTTTGTGAAAGGTGAGATGGAAAAAATTCTGTAATACTGAAAGGGTTTTTTATCAACTAAATAATCTTGTATGCAGTTCCGTTTCCTTTCACTGTATGTGTAGTGGTGTGCCCTCTGGTGGAGATTTCGTTAACGATAGGTAGATTGCACTTTACAGAGATTTAAAAAAAATGCTTACAATATTTTTTGTTTTTACAACACATGTAGAGAAGGAAATGTATTAATTATCTAAGTTACATGTTCGGGGTTTTATGTAAATTAACCAAACACAATTCCAATTTATTTAAAATCTTGTTTTGAAAATTATTTTCTATTCTTGATATTTTTCTGCTGAGAATATATTTTCTAAGCGATAATTAAAATAGTTTTTAATAAAAATAAAAGGAAAATTCTTTTTGATTCATAAGAACAATCGTAATATATATAGAACTGATTGCTATTAAATATAATTTTTAATTACAAAAATGAAGGTAAATTACTGCTGTGTTCGCGGAAAAAATTTCTTTCTATATAATTGAAATAATCATTTTAAAAACATAGTTCATTCTTGTTTTCTTACAATTTTGGTCATTATTTATACTTTAAATATATAACATTTAGTGTTAAAAATATAATATAAAAATGTATTTGGCGGATTTATTTATTAATAACAGGCTGCATTGTAAGTGTTGCAAGGAAGATTTTGTAAATCTTTATCACTCATTCCCAAAGATTTGTAAGCATATACTAAAGCAGGTTGTTTATTGTTCTTTATTCAAGCGACTAGTTGCCAACCTGAGGCATACTGCTGAAATCGTATTAATAGCATTGGGATGTGGTGAACCCTTCGAAAAGTCTACCGTAACACAAAACACTATTATCAATTAACTTATAGAATCTTATAGAATTGTCAGAAACAATTTGAAATAATTATGCACTTTATTTCAAAATTTACGACATGCAAATTTTGACCAAAAAATACTTTGTAATTTTAATTATTCTTATTAAAATTTCAAAAAAAATATTTGGGATTTTTTTTTTTTTGTTAAACTCAATATGTAATTTACATGTTTCTTAGAATTTAAAATGTATATCATATCACAATTAAAAAAATTTAAATAATATTGTAAGCGGGTGCTTTGTGCCGGGGTTTTTTAAGCGATGTCCTTGAAAAATAATTCACAAATCGTAAAAAAAAAATTTTTTTTTCAATAGGACGTATATATAAAGGAATGATTGCATAATATTGATATTGAACAAACCATTAGATAATTTTTATTACCGTTTCTTTTCACTCAATAAGTATGGAAAATTTATTTGGGGGGAGATAATCTCCTATATAAGTTAAAGATACACGTTTAAATACATTATGTAAGAAGAAGTACAATACATAAATTACACGAATATGTAAATCCAATTTTTGGTTGCACTTTAATGCTCAGTATTTGTATATCTGAATAATTTTCCTTTCTTTTACTGAGAATGAAAATACAGAACAAATAAAAATGATGCTCTGCATTATTTCTGCTCAGATTCAATTTATGTTTGAAGTAATTAAATATTTAAAAGGAGGAACACATCAATAATTCAGAAAGATTTGCATGCCATAAATTTTTCTTTCTTTCTTTCTTTCTTTTTTTTTTTTTTTTTTCTCTCAGCAGCTATTTTTGGAAGGCGAGCATTTTCGGCTTCCGCTCTTAAAAATCGATTCAACAAAATTTGACTTTAAATTACGTATGCACGAACTGTAAATGTAAGCAACTGACACAAACCGTCTCATTTTGCTTTGTCACATTTTTACCACCGCCAAAATAACCTCCCGCACAACCAAAACAAAAACAGGAAAAAAGTGCGATATTTCAACGTCTCCTTTCCCTTCCTCAACACAGCAAAACTCATGCGAAACTAGGAAATGGAAAATCTGCGCTAAGAAGGAAAAAAAGGAGGGCGCACGCGCTACTCTTCCCCCGTTTTCCGAAAAAACTTTTCTCCGCGAAAACTCTTCTCGGCGCGCTTTTAAACCCTTTCGCTGGAAAGAAAAACTCTCTCTGTTCTCCCCGAAGAGAATTAAAACTCCTCGAGAAAATTCCTCCTTCATAACACATACCTCCACACACATTCATTCATACACACGCTATAAGTAATAAGGAAAATATCCACATTGCTATTAGTTCCCAAAAGCGAACAAGGGCAAAAGCGAAAAATGCGCGAAAAATTAAAAAGGGAAATAGAAGGTGGGGGGGGGGAGAGCTCTTTTCCGGGAAAATAAAGTGAAAAAGGGAAGGACTTTAATTAACGTTTCTGGTCTCTTCGCCCGAACGCTAATGAAATAAGATCGATACGGGATGAAAAGAGTTTACCATTCAGGACTCTTGCAAGCGACAGCGGCGGGAAAAATAAATTCGTCCCCGCTTAAAGCAACTAATTGCGCGTATTTTGTAAGAAGAGAGTTTTTGCACAAGCAGCGTCTCTGGGAAACGCGATTTAAAACAGTGATGGTGGTAATCTTTTGGACGATAAGGAGCTGCCAGAATTTCAGTTTTAGGACCACAGTTTTCATTTGATTACATTTTGTTTTGATAAAGTGAGAAGTTTTTTCCTCTCATTTAGAAAATATTAAAAATCAGATTTTATCAAAAACCTATAGTCTGATTTAAGAATGAAAATTTGTTTTACTTAAGCTTTAATTTGATACTAGGTAAATATATAAATTTTCCTTAAAAAGATATTTTAATTTAGTAGTCAATGAAATACTAATTTGCATTCAATGAAGAATTAAAAACCTAATTTGACAAACAAAAATACTAAAAAATATTATTCTAAAATGAAAAATCAATCTATTATTAGCTTATCTTAGATCACTACTTAAAGTTTTGCTTCCTGCGGATATATAAATAAATCCATGTTACTTAACTTATACTTAGGAAAATGAAAGAAAAAGAATTTAAAAAACATGCAAATATTTTTAAAAATACAAATGTTAGTGTAATAATATTAAATAAATTTAATATTGTTACACTAACATTTGTAACATAAGTTTAACAATATTAAATAAATTTAAGTAACTTTGTAACTTATTTAAATTTTTTCTTGTATGCTTAAAAATAGAAATATACAAAAGATATATTGGCTTAAAAATATTTACCATTATATATGTTTTCATACTCAAATAGAAGATTCTATTGAAAAACCTAATGGCATATAAAAGATATGTCCAGTTGAAAAATAAATCTAGTTCACTTTATTTTTTTTTCTAATTAAAAATTAAACAAATATAAATATGATTGAAAAGCAAATTATTTGTGAAACATTGCTTATCATTAAAGAAATTTGAATACAGTGAAAAATAAATATTTTTTTATTATGATACCATTGGACTAGTTGAGAAGTATTCTTTTCAAACATTTTCTAAATATTTTTTAATTTATTGATTTTACAAAATTTGTGAGTGCATTTCAAATATATTCTCATATAAAAATTTAAATATTATTCATTAGCTAATAAAGTTATTGTTAGTAAGTTATTCATTATACATATTTAGTAATTTGAAAAAGCAAAACTAATTTATATTTTTCATGAGAAATATAATGTGATAAAAAATAAATTTTTCTTTAAGAAATGCAATATTAAAATGTAAGTTAAAGATAAGTACTATAAGCCCCATCTGTTCATTAGATAGTGAAGTTGACTCCGGAGTTTCTTATTCTAATCCCAAAATAATTATGAATACTTTTAATTTGAAAATTTTTTAACTTTTTGCTTTAAGAAAAGTTAAATAAGAAAAAGTTTACATACGTAAGATGGAAATACATTTTACAAAATGTAAAACCTAATAAAGTTCTGTTCTCTAGAAGATGCGCATTTAAGAATTCCGATAAAAATGTATGACATGTAATGTTTTGAATTTAAAATATACTAGGAATAAGTAAATAAATAAAAAACTTTAGCAAATAAAGCACGAGTAAACTTCATACGTGGTACGTACCTAATGTCTCAATTATTATTATAAACTAATACTAGAGAAAACTAAAATCTTTCGTGTGTTGATGCTGAAATTTTCTATAAGCAGATTGATCACAATTTGCTCTATAAATTTCCTTAAACATTTATATAAATTAGAAATTACCTGAGAGAGCCCCAGTGCGTGTAACACTAATAGAATGGAAATTTCGCATAATTGATCACGTTTTACTTTAAAGAAGAGAGAAGAAGAGAAGAGTAATTTAAATTTTTGAATTAAAATAATCAACCCTTTTTTCTCGAAATTTTTTAGTGTTCAACATAATTTTTATAATTACAATTGGAAAATTCAAACAGAAAAGAGGTTTGAAATTTTAATTTATTGATTTACAAATATTTTGAATATATTAGCATAAATTGCCTTCTAACTTGAGTTATTATTTTTAAGTATCATTTTTTTCTATACCTGTAAATTACTGAAATTATATTTACAGAGGCACTGTTCTCAAATTTTTTTAATGTTACTATTTTCTTGTGTCTTATATTTGAAGCAAAATGTTTGCGACTAACAGAAAAATTGGCATTTTTTTTAATTTACCGATATAAATATATACACGACTGACCATTAAAATTGCTACACCAAGAAGGCGACATGCTACAGACGTGAAATTTATACGAAAGGAAGAAGGTGCTGTGATATGCAAATGATTAGCTTTTCAGCAAATTCAGACAAAGCAAGCGCCAGTAGCGACACCTACATTGTGTTTAAATGAGGAAATTGTTCAGCCGGTTTCTCATACACAAATTGCATTTGAACGTTGTTGCCTGGTGAAAAGTTGTTTTGATGCCTCGTGTAAGAAGGAGAAATGCGCACCAGCACGTTTCTGACTTCGATAAACGTCTAATTGTAGCGAACCAGGATTGCGGTTTATCTTATCTCAGTATTGCTGCTCGCGTCGGTCAAGATCCAATGACTGTTAGCAAAATATGGAATCGATGGGTTCAGGACGGTAATACGGAACGCCATGCGGGATCTCAACGACCACCTATCACTAGCAGCCCAGAAGACAGGCATATTATCCGCATGGCGGTAATGGATCGTGCAACCACGTCACGAGCCGTGAGTCAAGAAACGGGGTCGTTTGGAAGACAACAAGTGTCTGCACGAACAGTTCGACAACGTTTGCAGCAGCATGGACTCTCAGCTCGGAGACCATGGCTGCGGCTTCCCTTGACGATGCGTCATGGACAAGAGCGTCTTCAATGGTGTGATCAATGACGAACCTGGGCGCATGAATGGCGAGACGTTATCTTTTCAGATGAATCCAGGTTCTGTGTACAGCATCATGATGGTCGCATCCGTGTTTGGCGGCATCGTGGTGAACGCACACTGGCAGCGTGCAATCGTCATCGTCATACTGGCCCATCACCTGGCGTGATGGTATGGGGTGCCATTGGATACACGTCTCGGTCACCTCTTGTTCGCATTGACGGTGCTTTGAACAGTGCACGTTACATTTCTGGTGTGTTACGAACCGTGGCTCTACCCTTTATTCGAGGCCTGCGAAATCCTACGTTTCAGCAGGATAATGCCCGACCGCATGTTGCCGGTATTGTACGGACCTTCCTTGATACGGAACATGTTCGGCTGATGCCCTGGCCCGCACGTTCTCCAGATCTTTCACCAATAGAAAACTTCTGGTAAATGGTTGCCGAGCGACTGGCTCGTCACCAAACGCCAGTCACTACGGTTGATGAACTGTGGCATCGTGTTGAAGCTGCATGGGCATCTGTACCTGTACATGCAGTCCAACCTCTGTTTGACTCAATGCCCAGGCGTATAACTGCTGTTATTACTGCCAGAAGTGGTTGTTCTGGGTACTGATTTCTCAGGATCTATATTCCAACCAAATTTTTTGAAAATTCAATCACTTGTTATTTCTAGTATAATATATTTGTCCAATAAATATCATTTTGTTATCTGCATTTCTTTTTGGTGTAGCAATTGTAATGGCCAGTAGTGTATATATACGTTTGGATGCGTTTAGTTTTATTTCAACTTTTTCGTTAATAACATAAAAATTTATCTGGTCAAAGTTGTAGCTGAAAATATTATTTTTTTAATTACTCATTAACATAGTAGCAATTGATTTAATACTTGGGTTATTAATTTATAATTTTTTAATCAACCCTGTTTATTTGAATAAATATATAATTTACCCCTTTTTTAAAACATAAACTAATCTTCTAAACTATCTGCGAGTAGAAACTATATTTTATATATATATATATATAATTAAGTAAATTTAAAATATTTCCTGAATATTTTAAATTTATTTAATTCTCCTATAATTTTCACGAAATATCTGAGCTTTTACGAAAACTGGTGTTTTAAATGCATTGATGAATTTATCAAAGAGAAAGTGTGTTTATTTACATGTGATCATTACAAATCTACTGAAAGAATATTTCCCTCCATGTATGAATAAATAGATTTTCATAATTTGTCTATTGAATCATTTCAGAAGCACAAAATAAGAAAAATCGTTACTCATCCAGCTTTTCAGTTCCACAAAGATATAACAGAAAATAAAAATCTTCCAAGTAATTTAACAAAATAAGGCGCATTTATTTCTACAAAAAGAAAATCAATTCCGTTTTCAGTGTTTGTCAAAACTCAAGCAGTGTAGATTTATAAACTCCTTTTACAATTCTTCTCCCTCCAAAATGATATTCAGAGTTTTAAAAAAGAAAATGGCTGATTCTCTAAGTTCAAATCCAAATGCAAATATCACTCCCTGCTTTAACCCTTTGATTCTCGATAACCCTTTGAAAGGAAAAGAAATACTAAAATGAAAATAATTGTTGAGCGATGGAAATTCCTAATTAAATAAAGGTAACAAAATTACATCGTAAAAATGAAAATTTACATAGAATTATTTACTAAGTACTTAATGTGTATTTTGCTATTTTCGTACAACTTGGAATAAAAAGAAGAAATTTATAATATTCAGATTCTCATGAAATGCATTTTCCTTATTATTTTTCTTTATCTCTCAAAATAGAAAGATTTAAAATCTCTCTTATTTAAATCCGAATGAAGTTTCTAGCTGTAATCGTGCAACTGAAGTGAAATAACACAGATGTGAAATTAAATAAGCTTTAGCCTCGTATTTTTTCATTTGTAAGTTTTAAGCAAATATTTGAAAATGATTTTAATCTTACATTTTTCTTATACATTTCTTAATTTTTTCCAGTATTATTATTTAAAGATTTGAATTTACCAGTTATAGAGAAAAGCTTTCCTTGACTGGTAAATTCGAATTTTTAAATAACTATACAAGAGTATATAATCTTGCATTTACTTAAGAATTCTTTGAAATAGAAATTCAGTAATTATGCAAGAAAATATTTTCAGCTTTTATAAGTAAATAAATTTTTATGCTAAAAAAAAGAAACAAAATATATTATACTATTTATGAACAAAAAATGTATTGATTTTATAATATTTTTAGCTAGTTTTGTTTTCTCCTATCTATAAGGAGTAAACTAAAAACCATTAAAAATATAAAGCACATTAAGAAAACATCATATTAAATTATGTACTCAAAGAATAACTTGTTTCAAAAGTTTAATTTTATGAAATGTCTATACAATGTTTTTCATTTCCTAGGCAATATTACTTGTGTATAATAAGCGGTGTTTTTATTTCAGCTGTCTTTCAATGGAGAACCAAAATCTTTTTGAGATCCACCATGCTAAACAGTTTAACTAAAGAAAGATTTGCAGAGGAATTAGAAAGGACTCCACCTTTCTTTTGTAAGTTAAAATTTCTTCTCCATCGATTAAATCAAAGGAAGTACTTTGCCTACATTTCATTTTAATTGTTTAACGATCGCTTAACATTAGAAAATGTAAAAATTAAATTTTAAATTATATTCCCTTTACCATTTGGTTAAAAATTTTATATTTGATGCTTCTCGTATTAATAATGGACTTAATATTTACTTATAAAAATAAATTTCTATATATATATATATATATATATATATATATATATATATATATATATATATATATATATATATATATATATATATATATATATATATATATATATAAATTACATATTTTTCTTATTTATTTAATCCAAAAAAGAATTACTTTTTGAAATAAGTATTTTGTAAAAGATAAGTAAGTATATAATAAAAATGTTAAGAAATTATGTTTTAAATTATTTTATGTGCATTCATTTTAATATTTGCTTGAAACATGACAAAATTTCATTAGTAAATATTTTGTAATTATCATATACGTGAGAGTTTCTTTTAGTTTAAAAATTAAAACAATTGGTTTTTAGAATGGTAATTTTTCAATTCAATCTTAGCTACAATTGAATAATGAGAGGTAGGTATAGCGCTTCTACACATTTGTCAGGGTATGCGCTTGAGAGTTTTTTTGAGTTCATTATCTATGAACGTAAACTCGTTGTCTAAATTAAATAGCCTATTAGCTATGAAAAATTCTTTGTAGAAGGCACTAACCATTGATTATTGAAAAAGTCACAATTTTTTTTAGCTATTACGTTTTCCGTTACGAATCAAATCAATATATTAGTACAGAATCAATTATTGCAAACTAATTACTACAGAATCAAAACTATTACTATACTTTAAAAGTTTTTTAATTCAAAATGTGAAAAGGTTTAATTTACGTGTTTAGAATAAAAAGAAGTAAATTAAAAAAGTAACAATTGAAATTATACGATAATGAATTTTATATTCTAGATATTAATTGAAATGTCAATTCCCCCCGCCCTCTCTCTTGAAAAATTGAGTGATAATTTGATAATACCATAAATCCATCTTAACGTACGTCAGTATCGATAATGATTGTATGACTCAGTTTTGAGTCGTTTGAAATTGATATTATAATGACTTTAATATTTTTGGTTGAATTTTTCAAACATTTAAACTTATAAAAGTGGAAGAAAATAATAAACGTTGTAATAAAAATAGTTATGATTTAACATTTAGAAAAGATTCACTTTTCAGATATTTCCACTCTTATCTAGAGTGAAATAATACTAGGGTCACTATGAAATTTTTGAGATACAACTAGGTTTTTAAAGTTATACTTATAAAATTTTAGGTGTGTTCAAAGTAGTCTCCTCCAGCATCAATGCACTTTTGTAGACGAATTTTCCACAGATTAAATGTCTCAAGCAATTCTTTTCTTGGAATAAATGAAAAAAAATGCATTTATAGCCACATCAATCTCTTCTTCTGAATGAAAACGACGTCCATGTAAGTTCTTTTTTAAATTAAAGAATAACCAAAAGTCGCTACATCAGGTGAATACGGCGGGTGTTCGATCACTTGAATTTGTTTTTGTTTAAGAAACTCAACTGCTAATCTGGCTGTATGTAAAGATGCCATATCATTGTGAAGCATTAGTCCCGTAACATTCAGTTCTTGTGGAATTTCTGGAAGACATTTAGTAGTATACCAGTTTGCTGTTACTGTCTTCTGTCCTTCCAACGATGGCTTTGACCTATCCCGAACTTCTGAAGAAAACGGCATACATCCCTTTTTTCAGTGCGCGTTGTTTTTTCACCATGGTCGGCGTGGGATCATCTTAAAGACCCATACTTTGTTTTCTTGACGTGTTGGAATATAAAAAAAAAAAAAAAAAAAAAAAAAATGGTACGCACGTTTCATCACCTGTTACAATTTTATAAATGATGCGGTGGCCACCATCATTTAGCAATTTAAGAGTTTCTTTACTGATTCTGACACGCTCCTCTTTTTGGTGCTCAGTTAGATTATGGGGAAGTCAACGGCAAAAACTACTTTCTTCATATGTAATTCTTCATGAATGATTTTGTGCATGGCTGCGGATACAATGTTAAGTTTCTTCTGTATCATTTGATAGGTACAGCGATTATCATCCATTAACATTTTTCGAATGGCAGACACATTATCTGGAATTACTGCCGACGGCGTCCTTCCTGTGTGTTCTTTATCATGAAGAAAATTGTGACCGCTTCTAAATTCTCTAAACCATCTGAATACAGTAGCACGAGCTGGAGATTCATCACCAAATGCTAATAGCAACCATTGAAGGCATTCTTCTTGTTAAAATCCTGCTTTAAAATCGTAGAAAATCATAGCGCGAAAATGCTCTCGCGTCAACTCCATTTTCTCTTCTGTTTAAAATTTATTCTATGCTAAACAAGTTGAAGTAAGTCAGTAAAAATTCGTCTTCTGAGTTAAAATACTTTGTATTTTACAATTAAACCTTTATTTTTATTTTGTAAATTCTCGTCTGTACGTATCTCAAAAGTTTCAGAGTAACCCTCGTATCAGAAGACTCCATGAATGGTATACTAATTTATAAGGTGGAATAATTCCTATAAAGTTCACACAAAATACATTTCTCAAAACAATCATATTACAAAATCTGTCAAACCTTGCTTACGAAGAAATGTTTTGTTGCCGGATATTTTTGATGACAAACAGAAATTTACATTTATGAGAAAAAAGAAAGAATGAAATTATATTAATGATAATTTTTTGTAAGTAAAAGTTGTACAACTCTTGGTTATTGCACAAGCAAAAGATTAATTTCTAGGATAAGAAAAGAGCTTTAATGAGGGATATGGTTTTCTTTGATCGAAAGTAATCTTGCTGTCTTACGAAGCATGGAATGAATGAGAGTAATGACAGCTTGAGATAATTGTTGCGTCAAATTGAAGACTTGTAAATAAGAGAAAGTTTATTCTAAATGCAGGTTTTCTCCATACGTGAACTTGTTTTTGTTAGGTTGTGCAGTATGGTTCGTACTTAAAGATATATTCAACTCCTCTTTATTTAGCACTTTGAGAAACTTTACTGAGCTCTACAAAGCATTTCATTCGATTCTACTTTAAGTAAATAATAGTCCCTTAGATTACCGAATCAACTAAATAATGTTCTTGAGGCATTCAATTATTACAAACTATTCAATGCTTGTTATTATTTTTAATCTGCTTTTACAGAAGAAGTACTACATGTTGTATCTTGCTTCTTACCTAAGATGTCGAGTTGTATACATCACAGAAAAAACTGGATTGACCCCAACTAAATTGTCATTCTTTCCAAAAAATAATTTTATTCATAAAAATTTGCAAAAACATCGACTTATAATAAAACAACTGTGATTACCAGAAACAAACATGCAAATTCGTCCTAGAATTTTTCCTTCTTCAAAATGGACTCTCTTCACCTGATCACTTAAAGGCTCATCATTCATTATCATTTAAAAACAAATAATACACCTATATGTCCAACTATGTAAAACCTATTTTATTAAACATTTGCAAAAAAATTAAATTTTACTGAATTCTAATTTAAAAAATCTATTTTTTCAAAACTCACCTCTTTTTAAGCACTTTTATTCCTGTTTCGAACTTATTATTGGACAGCTCAAAATTTATGAAGATTGTGTTTAATTATTTTGGTGACAAATGCAAGCAGTCAGAAAAATGATGCAAAAATTTTAATTTTCTTAAAACCCTTTGTTATTAGTTCGTCATTTTAACAACTTGTTTGATTTTATTTTTATCACACACAGTTTAGTTTTTCATGTTGCTTAAGCTTAGACATTTTTAATAAAAGGTTTACTATTAAGCATTTGTTGATACCTTAGAAGTCTAGGATAAATCCTGCCTTATTTCTTTATCCATGCTTATCCCTATTTTCGTAATTCTTAATAATATTTCACTGATTTCTGAATCAGAAATAAGCGTGTATTTTTATTTAATGGAATCGAAACATTAAGCCTCTTTATTAGCTTAGATTTATTCTTATGTTTCAGTGATGCAAATGAAATTTTCTATATGTTCAGACGGTTGAAACTAAATAACATTTTCGATAAAGTTCCTCAATATATTTGGGAGCTTTTAAAATCTTTTAAAATCTACTCAAAAATAACAGCTGCATTGTTTTAATACACATCTCAATTTTTATATGTGCCCCTATATATATTTTATGCATTTATTATCAATGAGAACTATACTTTCAGAAATATTTTGCCATATTTTATTAATTCACATTTCTAATCATTTTTATCTTTATAATGTGTTAATCTTCTTCCATTCATTTCAAGATTCAATTCCATCTATTTAATTTGTTGATATTCTCGTTCATTGAAAATTTATTTTATTTTAAGATAATAATTGTATTATATATCAATGTGTGTGTGTTTCTTGTGCTACTGTTTAGAAATTACGATTTTCAGAAGCCTAAACATTTTAGCTGCTGTTTTAACTTCACTCACTTTGATACTGAGATTGACAACATAGCATTTTTAGGTGAGTGGAACACCAATGCTAAACAATGGAGAAAAAAATTTATATATGAGAGCTGTAATCGTTAAGCAGTACAAAAACAGATTCTTTCAGCAGCTGTTTATTATAGGTTACAGGGAGACAAAAAAAATGGCCTGAAACTAGCGAAAAAAAAGAGGCCCCTGTGTGTGGAGGAGTCTGAAAAAATATAATAAGGTTAATGAGTTGGGTAAAAAAAAGAAGGTTGAATAGTGCAAAAAGTATCCTAAAGAACGCACGCTTTGTGCATTTTTCACAGCTGTTTTTAGCTCTCCCTCTTCATTGGTGGATTCCAGGAATAAATCATTTTCCATTTATATCACGTAATTTCCCTGAGTGCTTTTTCGGTCATGATTTAGAGTAATGTATGTCGCGCTTAAATCTTCCTGCCGACGGAAAACTGCAAGAATGTTTCTGCACAATGGAAATAATTTTCTACATTTGTAATTTCTAAAGCGTTTTAGTGTTTTTATAGCACGATCTTCCATGGAGAACATAGCTGAAGTCAGTGTTAAAGTCTTGGTGGGGAATGATCTTCTTTAGAAGTTTTAAAACCCACCATTAAGCTCTGTGTGTGATGCACTTTTGCTTCCGTTACACCATCCTCTGCAAGTCCCATAAAAAGTGATAATTAGTAATATTAGCTTTTTTTATGGTGTAAGCCCATCTAATTCACTTAACATTTTGTGCAAAAAGCAAGAGATTTTTTTACAGAGCTAGTTGAAGGTAATTTTTTTTACTAAGGTTTTTAGCTTTTAATTAGTTTAATAATATGATTTTACCCAAGCTAAATATTTATGCAAAGATCAAACAATTCACATATAAAATAAAAAAATATATATAATTTAAAAAAAAAAATGGGAATTTTGTTCACATTTAAATATTTTTTCGAAGTAATTTGACAATCTATAAACTGGTGAAGCTTAATTACACTTTTCATAATATTAACTAAACTTAATTGTACTCTAACAACGATTAAATCTCTGCATTAAATAAACAATATTGTTAAAATATTTTAGTAATAGGAAAATATATATTTTTCATAAGTGAGGAAATATGAGAAAAAAATATGTATATTTATAAAAGTTTTAAATGTTAACATACATTTAAAACATCATTTGAATTTCATTTTTTTGGTAGCATTCATCTGTATTTCGCTGAAAACGATATGGAGATAAAAACAAAAAGTTCAAAAATTTCGTAAAATTAAAATAAAATTATTTTATAATATATAAAACATTATTTATTATTTAAAGAAGACAAAATCCTTATTAAGTATTTAATAAGTTTCCATACGCAATGATGTTTACATGTCTATGTGTAATGACGATGGTAGGAAAGATGCCTGCCCAATTTTTATTTGTAATCATTACACAAGTATAGGAACTTAAACAACCATGTTATAAAAGGAATCACACACATTGGATGCTAGTCATCATTTGCATATTTTGATGATTTGGTTATATTCATAAAGTAAAAAAGGTAGTTTTCTTGAAAAATATTTGAGTGATACATAACATACATCTTATGCGTATGAAATAATCAAAATTTTAACAACTGTCATAATGAAATACATAAATAGTAATGAATTGAACAAGTGAATTAAATATCACGAAGATATTTTAGGTGTCACACCCAAATTTTACAATCTTTTACAGTATGAATAAAAGTTAAAATCTAATTAAGTTTTTTCTACCTACTCTTTTTGAGCTCTAATTTGCAACTGTGTGTGTGTTATGTATTGTCAAAGAACCATCAAAATTACACATTAAATAAATTAAATTCTTAAATTACATGTAATAAAATTTTTTATGCGCATAAAAATTATATATAATTTGGGAAAATGATTATTGTAATAACCATGTGGTGATGATAATTATTATATTAGACTTATAGGAAACCCAATTCAAATTAAGTATTTTTTATTGTAATGATTTCGATTTATTTTTCTAATGGATTTCTATAAGTACGATTATTCATTTTCTTCCAAAACAATACATTATAAGATACCTAATATAAATTAAAATGAATCTTTTGTATAAAAAGAAATATGTGTATTCTTATTTATTATATTATTTACTTTCACTTTATGCTGAGACTTTGACATAATTTTAAATTAATTTTTTTCTTCCATATTAATTTACATCGAAAAATGTCACTTCATATTTTTCTCCTAGTAATATTTATTTAATAAAAATGGTATATATATATATATATATATATATATATATATATATATATATATATATATATATATATATATATATATATATATATATATATATATATATATATATATATATATATATATATGTGTGTGTGTGTGTGTGTGTATGTATAATTCAAATCATAAAATTTATAAATTAAATGATTAGCTTTATCCTTGCTTATACTTTTTATATTAATTATGAAACCCGAAACTTCAAAGTAAAAATATTAAACACCATTAAAATTATAGTTTATTGCATTCTTTCAATAACGCCAATGATAAATGTGTTGTTCATTTCAACCATATATAGATAATCCATTTGCCTTATCTCTAAAGAATGGGAAGAATACAAAAGATGGAACAAAAGTGATAATTGATGACCAAGTCCGAATTAGGATTGCTGCGCACGTGTCAGAACTCAAGAATCAAACCCATGATGCATGAAAATCTTCACCGCGAAATCCCGTTAAATCAAGAGACAGTCCGCAAAGTGGACGGAGGCAAATGGAGTAACTTGTATCTTGAAAAAATAAGCAAAGGAAAAAAAAAGAGGCCCTTATAAAAAGGGTGCCCATGGATCATCGATTGGGAGGTCCTTGCCCCATCTATGTCCATCCACCCATCTATCCTCCATCATACCAGGTGTCTTTCCAGAGGGTAGGGGAATCGAAAGAGTGAGAGAAAGAAAAAAAAATCATTGGAGAGTCCTTATAAAAAAATTCATTTCCCGTCTCTTTATATAATAAAGCGACGGACGTAACACCAGAGGGTTAAATAGGAAAGGAAAAAAAGTTATTTTTTTCTTATAGAGTTTCTTTGTTCTTCCACTCTCGGGTTCGTTGTACCCCTGGATTGGTGGTGGAAGTTTAAAAAATGATTTTGGGGTTGAGAAAGGATGGAAGCGAGAGAAAAAGGAAAGGTGGAGAAGGGTAGAGAAAGCTGGGAGAGAGGAGAAAAAAATTAGGGTTTAAAACCATCTGGGATGGGACGGGTTTCGATTTTTTTAGCATGCACAACAAGTGTATAACGGGACCGTCGGTCGGGTTTCCTTAAAGGAAATGGTGCGTGAGAAGGATTGAGAGAGGGTTTTTCTTCCAAGACCTTGGGAGATTTCCCATTTGCGGAAAGAAAAAAAACTTCAACCACTTTCACTTGGATAGGGTTTTTCTTCAAAGGGTGATGTTTTTTTTCCCATCACCCTTCGCGATCAAAGTTCCAAAGACCTTTTTTGAGATCGGATGTTTTAGGGCAGAATGAGTAGAGACGTCAAGTGAAGTTATTTGTGATGTCTTCGATTTCGTTACACATTCTGTTTCTTAAATTATTTATTAATATATTTTCAATACATCAAATAAAAGGAAATAAACTTATGCTAATTATGTATTTCAGATATATAAAAACATGTACAAGTATATTCTCTTACAAAAAGGTCTATAGCTTAAAAAATAAACTTAAATAAGCTTTAACTAATTAATTGAAGTAGTGTGTGTGTGTGTGTGAAATTCATTACACAATCATTTAGATTACTTTCAATTAGATACTGCAACAAGTAATAAATATTTCATTGTATTAGAATATATATAGTCTGTTTGTTTTATAAGAGATGCTTAACACATTAAACAAGGGATTGTATCAATCTAATAAAAACCCTTTCTGATTTATTTCTTTTTGTGAAACTGCATTACTTAATTTAGTTCTTACAAATAGAAAAAAATGATAGATTTCCAGTCTTTTTTTTTTAATTTGAATTTATAAAATGTATATGTGATAAATTTGCTAATTAACTTATTTTATTTCCAATATAATAATTTATGTAAAGGTAGTGTTTTTTCTTTTTAGTCCAGTAATGTAAAAAAAAAAATATATTTGTTTATTTAAATATGACTATAAATCTGATAGTAAAAATATATATTTCTATGCAGCATTCAAAGTTCTTTTTTATTCGTAATTATAAAATTCTGGGATGGAAGTTTTTTTTAAAAAAAATTGTAACAGAGTTGTATTTTCACTTTGTAAACATTAGGAACTGAGACTTTTTTAGTACATTATATTTTATATTTGGCAACTTTTGCATTTCGTAATGTAAAATACATTAAGCCAGAAGTAATATTTTATGTCTTAATGCATATTTTTTCCCCTCTCACAAAGCAAATTTAATTGAAAGGAAATACTCTGACTTTTATTAGGTGTGTCAAAATAAGAATTATAAATAGTGATTATTATTTTTGAAAATAAAAGAATGCTTCTGATATAATTAGCACGAATATTATTATATTCTTAATTCCCAACAATCATTTTTAAAATATTATTCGATTTTATATATAATTATCTAAATAAAATATTTCATACCATGATTATTGCTTAAAAATGATGTATAACATACTTACAACAATGTGTAAAATATTTTAGCTTGATATAATTTAACTTAACCAGTTTTATTTAGAACTTATTACTTATAAAATCATATCGAGACTTACCTGAAAATAACACCACAAATATTTATTTTACACATGCATTCATGTTCAATTTTGTTTTTCACCGTAATTTTAATTTACTTTAATATATATAACAAAAATGCCTCATTTCATATGATTTAAGCCATTATTTTGTCTAATATAAACATCGGCATTATTAATCTGTGCAAAATATCTAACAAAAATCAGATATTCAATAATATGCTAATATGCATAATCTATTTACATTATTACTGTAAATTTATTAAAAAATATCTAATTTATATATATATATATATAATATGTGTGTATGTAGAGAGAGAGATAGTATTAGATTCCCACATTAAAATGGAAAATTATTAGACTTCTTCATAATTTCATCACACATTAAAAATTTATCCTTCAATTAATGCGATAATTGAAACCTTCCCTTCCCTAAAATGATATAATCCAGTAAATTTATTTTTGATAAAAAAATTTCATTCACCGAGAGAAAGTTTTGGGTGTAATTAATGCATGGTGTGAGCAGAAAGATAGAATAAACACTAATGTATTTTGAAAGAAAAATAGAGCATATAAATTTGTCCTTAACAGAGATATATGATATATTTTAAATACAAATAAAAAATTTTCCTTATAAATTTGATGATAAAAGTCACTAAAATGAATTTAAATAAGTTATATATTTATAAAATATTTATTTAATATGTTAAATATAAAAATAGCGTATTTGTTACAGTTTTAATAACAAAAAATTTTTTTTATGTATTTAACTAATTTTCCAGACTACCAAAATAATTTGGATGTACAAAATCTTTAGAAGCAATAATTTACGCGCCTCATGACACATACTTTTTGGGATCATGAGAAACAACATTCTTCAACTTTTTTCATCCAGTTATTACCCTTAACCCTCAGATGATCTCATGGTAAGGCTGAATTTTCATTCTACTAACCCCCTCTACTTATTCGATTTTTTATAACCGAAAATTGCCAGAACATCCGCGAAGCCAGTTGTTTACTACGAAACTCCCTTAACTACTAGGTCGGTCGTTGCCCTTCAAGTCCCCTAAACTTTTTTCTGAAGGAAGAGGAGGAAAAAAAAAAAACTTTTTTTTTATCTCATCTTTCAGGGGACGGAGTGAAAAGTGGCGGAAGGAAAAAATATTATCACCCCTTATGTTATATATTTTGAGAGACTGGGAGGAAAGGGAACTATTTAAGGGGATGGAACATCTTATCCATGTAAGAGAATACACTCTAGTAATGAAGTTCTTTATTAATAAGACGTCTGCGTCCTGTCACGACGGGTACAGTTATTTTCACCCCTCCCTTAGCTTCAGGTTGGATGAAAAAGCGAGAGATTTTTGTGGTAAACAACTTTACTTCCTTTTTTTTTTTTTTTTTTTTTTTGTGGCCCCTGGTGTTTACTGCTTGTTATCTGGAAATGTTACACTCGATGACAATGTAGCAAGGAACAAAGCATCTGACTGTATTAAAACTGACTGGTCTGAATAAGAATTTAAAATTATTTTGATTTTTCTGTTTAAAACAGCTTTTGTAATTTTAAGGTTATTTGTAATTCCGATTATTTCTTCGAACTATAGGTATTTTATTTACATGCAATATTAAATATGCCTTAGAATGGAGAAGGTAAAAATTAATGCATTTTAGATGATATTTATTATTTGCTGGATAATAAATATCATCTCATGTTATGTGTTTCTTTTTTATTAATATCCATACCTTCATCATATAATTCCAGAAAATAAAAATTTCTAAATAAGAAAGTGAATAGAATATAGCATTTGATAAATTTAAATGTATATGAAATTTTTATGAAGGAAAATATTTATTCAATTAAAAATAAATGAAAATTTTCCTTAATTAGGAATGTTATAGGAAATGCAATAGAGTGTATTACTATGATAAGGAAATAGATTTTAACATTATTTAATCTTAATTTGATCATTTTCTTCTTAACTTCATAAAAAAAGCTCAAAATAAAATAATATTAAATTTACCAATATGATATACATCGTTAATGAACTATATTTTATTAAAAATTAATGAACTATATTTTATTTGAACTATATTTTATTAAGAATTCCTTTGCAAATAAACAGCAGCTTGGATACAAAATATTTTCAAACCACTGAATTTGTTCTCTTTTCTAATGAAACAATTACAGCTTATTAATTAATAAATTATTAAAAATTATACAGCCATTATATTTTTTCGCATCTCTAGTTTAAAAAATAATAAAAAGTTTAATCTAGTGTAAAAAACTCTTTCGCAGTTCTAGTTCAAAAAATAATAAAAAAGCCATTTATTTTTTAAGATGTATTTGTTATTTTTGCATGAAACATATGTGTTTTATTTAATTATTCTAGAAAAGGATTTCATTAACAATAAATGAAATTACCAATTATTTATTGGTGATTTCGATTATATTTATGTGTATAAATAAGCTCAAATTTTTTTATGAGCAGTTCTTAGCATAACACAGACACATTTTGTAAAGGACAAAATAATCATGGTTCAAATTCTTTTTTTTTTTATTTTTCTTATATTTTTCTTTCTTTGTTTCACAACTTTATAAAATTACATAAATAATGTTATCATTTTCAAATTTATTTTTGTGTTTATAAATCAAAATTAAAAAAGTAAAATTATTTGGTTTTATTTTTACATTTAAAAATATTTTTAATTGCTTAATGCACATTATTAGGGACATAAATAATTTTTATATACAATAATTTTGCCTTCATAAAGTAATATCTTTAAGAAAAATTGCATAATTTTTATGGTAAGTTACAAAAATTTAATTTATTCATTTTAATGTCTGAACTTCCTTCTAAGTCAAAACAAACTAAATTACTGTTTATTTTCTTTACTAACTTAAATTATTAAAATTGACTGAAAATTACTTTCAAATATTTTTCCTTTTACCTTTTAAGAAATTTAAATGAGAAAAATGAGTAATTGATATTATTAAATGGAAACTTGATTTGAATTAAATTTTTTATAAGTTATTCAACTGCAGTAAATAATATTTATTAAACATACTATCCATGCTAAAAATTGTATTTAATTGTAAATTTGATCAAGAATTCAAAAATCATTGTAACAAATAAAAAATGCTTCTATCTTCAAGTATCATTTATAATTGCGAAAAACGGCATAATTGTAGTCATATCAAATAAGTCTTGTATGTAAATCGTATAAAATTTTAAACTTTCAAACTTTAATTGGCTAAAGTATTTGAGAAAATAATGTATAATCGATATTTTAAGTAAAATTGTTTTTAATTTAATTATTATATATAGGAAGACTGTGAAAATCTAGGAAATTATAAAAGATCTACACAATTATACAAGATACAAACAAGTCTAATAAACAGTGCTCCTCCGTAATAATTGGTATAAAATTCATAGTATAGAAAACTTTTTTCATTGCAGTGATTGAAATCCCAAATAACAAATATCCTAATAGCTGATGGCTATGTTAAAACATATGAATATTTGTTGTATATTCTGGGAGGACATTTTATGAATAATAATCTGAATAAAATCCTGAAATTTTCTAAGTGTTCATATAGGCACTTATGCAAAAAGCAGAAAAGAAATTTTTCTAATTCGTGGCTCATCAATAATTTGGATCTAACTCGGAAACTTCTCTGAAACCACTTTAAAGGACATGTTTCTACTCTTAAGTTATGGTGAGTCAGATTCTAATGGTAAAGTTTTTTCTATGGAATCAAAAGGTGGGATTTCGTGCCAGTTTTATGGGAAGCTTGAAAAAATGTTTAACTTTTTATTTTATGTTGCCTCTTTTTAAGCAACCTCGATTGTTTATTGGGTAAGAATTAGCATTATATATATATATATATATATATATATATATATATATATATATATATATATATATATATATATATATATATATATATATATATATTCTGTAAAACTTAAGTTTATTTCATTATGAACTTCATAACCATGGAATATTCTCTCTCATCTCGTTCCTACGGCCTCAAAGATAGAAATCTATACTAAGGATAGTTACTTCAATGCTTATCATAAGTATGATGTCAGCATCATGAATTCCTAGGAAATAATTAGATTAGAAATTCAGTTACATATTTTTTTGAGCACACAGAGAGATTAATTTCTCTATTTGCTATAAAAAATTAGTTTTTGTTTAAGATTTTTTTATTTTATTTATTTATTTATTTTTTATATCTTTCGATTGCAAAACCTGATTCGTACTAATTTTGAAAGTCTTTAATATTTTCCTGTACTGTTTAGATTATATATTTAGTGGAAGTCAATGTACAGGCTAAATATTTTCTAAAGAAATCTAAGCTAATAGAAGATTAGAAAGATTCTAAGCGTACTTGCTTTGCACTGAAGCAGCATAGAAAATTTTTGTAAATTTTGGGACAGTATTAAAATTAAATTTAAACGATATCTCTTAACCTTAAACTGCGATTAATTTACGAATTTGAGATCGTATACAATATTCAAATTCTTTCCATTCTATTGAATTTAAATGGGAAATAAAAGGCAAAATATTGCATTTCTTTTAATCATATGTAAAATGAAACAGAATAGTATTCGGTTTCTATTTCAGACAGCCATCACTTTTTTATGCAAAATTTATTTCCAAATTTTTTACCTGGTAAACTTGTATTCATATCTTTGAAATGTATAGTCTAATACATTTTATACTGTAATTATATTAGTAGTCATTTTATAAAAATAAAATTCAAGTATAAAAATATAAATATTCTGGACTTTAATTATTAATAAGCAGTAAAATTTTATTAATTTTTTTCTTGTGATCATAATTGCTCCCATTCAATATTCGACATTATTAATCCTGAGAAGGGAGACTTCTTAGACCCACTCCTTCCTTCTTAGAGTGGGGTGATTTTTTTTTATCTCATTATAGCTCCGGGGTATAAGTTATTTGGTTGTTACCCATGAAGAGAAAACCCGGCCATGGACATAGCAGAGCAACGACCTCCGGTTTTTCACCCCATTCGAGAATGGATAGTGTATAACTCCAAACCTATATTCTCAGATCTCCCCTATCCCCTCAAAAAAAGGTTTTTTTTACGGACTCTCACTCCAGATAGAATCTTTTTACCGCTGGAGATGATAGAAGTTCTTGCCCCTTAGTCCTTGCACCACGCATATTTCCCACAAAACCCTCCCCCGCTGATTCTCTGTCCCCTCCCTCCCCACTACTGATCAAAAATTGTGCAATAGGCATTGATGATAAGGCATTGTTGATTGCGCTGTTACGCAATGTTCTACTTTCCAGTTGTCCAATCCCAGCAACCGGTGCGTCTGCTGGTGCTGGCATATGCAACCATTTGGCCTGTTAATGATATTTTTTTCAAGGTTTGATCCCCTTTCTTTTCCTTCTTTCCCCTTTCCTGCCCAGTGCTGTCTTTTATCTTATGTCACCGCATTTCCGAAAACCTACTGCGTGCGCCACTCAAATCTGTGCCACTGTTTGTGTGTTCACGGCACTGTGCAATAACCTGTGCCATCATTTCTGATTTACCCATTCCGGGACGCACTCACATATTTGCCAAATAACCCGTTCAACTCACGGACTTCTGCAACCGCAAATCAAGTTGAAAGAGATAAGTGTGCATGATTATTCATAACCACGTGAATTATGCAATACATGAAATTTAAATGCAAGAGTTAGATTTTAAGCTTATTTATTTCTAAAACTTTTATCCATTCTCGGCAGAGAAAGGTTTTACCGGTTTTTTCTGAGAATCTTAAAACCGAGTTTTAATTCTTGTAACGTCATCTCAATATTTTGGAAATTTGATAAAAACAGAAGATTTAATTTGCTTACGTGGCGGAACCAGTGGAAATCTAAATTTTATGTATTAGTGAATCATATAATTAAGGTGGTTCCAGATCACCCTTCTTCAACTTTCAGGAGCCAGTAATTCCCAAATCGTTTAAATTCTCCATTTGAAGGTATGTACAGTTTTTTCTAAATTACTTTAATTTGTGTTGTATATTTTCGTTTAAATATTAATTGATGAGTTAAAATAAAATCCAAACAATTGAACATAAATTTATGACTGTTATATATTATTTTTTGATGCTTTCCTATAGTATTCTGTGCAGTTATTCTGGAACTGTTAATGCTTAAAATTTATTTAAAAATCAATATATTACTAAATGACATAATGTTTTTTAATTAATTTTAATATTAATTAATATTTGTTTCTATTATTATTTTTTGTTTCATTATTTTGAAATAATTTTTTTAATTATATTTTAATTTGAAAAATATAAAAATTTTTTTATTACTTCTTATATTATTTTCCACTATAATTATTTTGCTAAAAAAATATTTTTCATTGATAAAAAACAAAATTCTCATTTTTTATTAAATTTTATCTAAGTATTGTAAGCTTTCCTCAAATTACATGATTCATCTCTTAATAATTCAGAAATTTGATTAAAATATTATTCTACGCAAATAAAAAAAATTGAACAAAATCTATATTCAATATTTATATAAATTTTGCAATTAAATTTATTAAGAATATAAGTAAGGAATGAGTTTTAGGTAAGGAATTTTAATTTTCTATTATATTTTAAAAAAATATAATAGAAAATTAAAATTTCTTAAATTATTCTTGCTAGCTTCCAGAACAGTACCTAATAATATACATTAATAGCTCGAATGCAATAAAATTTTTCGTTTTTGAGAGGTAAAGTTTTTCTTTTCTCTGATATGCTTAAAAATATATTTAATATATTCTTGAATTTTCCAAGATACTTATTTTCATAGTTTGAAATTATTTTTTATAAACATGTTTATTTTCAGAGTATTTTTTTTATCAAGTTAAACCCCCAAATGCATTCTAAAACTAGTATTTAAAATTTATAATTAAAAGATGGTTTTGGAGATTATTTTTCGACTAGGACAAACTGTTGGTCTATAATTCCTTTAATTTATGTTGTTGGTCCTATAATTCACGTTGTTTTCTAAAATTACCACACAAGTCCTTAACTCAAACTATCTTAAAACATTTTCTATTTTTTCTCTATTTCTGTTCTTAAATATTAATAAATTAGGTAACAGAATTTAGTTATGAGAAAATGATTCAATGTGGGTATGTTATTTATAATTAAATAGTTCATTAAATAATGTTATCATTTTTGGTTGTACAAATGGTTTTCCAATTTTATGTTCAAAAATATGTTTAAGCAAATTTATTTTTAAATTACATTATTAAAAACGAATCTTAAGTGGAATATAAATTCGGTGAATCATGGCCTAGTTGTAGGAGAACGATCTTCAAAGAAAAAGTTGTGCAATTGTTGAACAATGAGTAATGAATATTGCTTTTCTGCCATTTGTATGCAACCTTTTCGGGGAGGGTGCTTGGAAGTTTTCTTAATTTCTACCTTTGTCGCAGGGAAGGTTCCGACACTTAATTGTCTTAGAAATTTAAGTTCTTTTCAAGAATAAAAACACAATTTTTTTTTGGAGTTTTTATTTTTAATTAATAATAATATTTTATATATATATATATATATATATATATATATATATAATCTAATTTTAATTAATAATAAGTTGTGATAATGCGTAACATTTTTTGAAAGAATACAAAAAATTTAGTTTTTAGTAATAGAAGTGTGAGACACACAGATTTCATTTTGTTTGATTCACTGCAAAATCATCTAGGTAACTCTTTTATGACAGTGCAGATAAGTTCTTAAAATTTATGTGTAAAGTGCAAGTTTTTCGAAAAAGTATTGTTTTTTTTAAAGCATTTTATATAAATAATCTGATTTTATTTAGAAATTTAAATGTATAGAAAATACAAATCAGAAAAAAAAAAAATACAAAATTATGTTTTTAATGTAAACCTTTTTTTATTATTTATCAATATTATTATTATTATTTTGTCGTCATCACTACCCAGTGCAAAGGAACGTATTTTCCAATTGCATGATATCACTTTCACTTTTTATATTTTCTACTTCATTTAGATTTTTTGCGCTTGCAATAAAATATCTATACTTTACACCTAGATTTTTCAAGTCATTGTAAATTACATGTAATGAAAGTAGAAATTTTTTATGGCGTTCTTGAATTTTTGTGGATGTATCTGATTTCAAGAAAAATTATTAGAAAATTTTCGGCTATGCTTTGATTTTCTTATATATTTTCAATTGTAATTTATTTTTTTTAATTCCTGATTCTTTTTCAGATTTGACTTGATGCTTCTAAATAGTACCAAAATTAAATCCCTTTGAATAAAGATAATACAAATACAAAAGCTCTTTGAAACGCAAAAGTTAATTTGCATCAGTCTTAACAGATTTTTATTAGAAAAGTTATTGTTTACTGACAAATGCACTTATGAAACAGTTTTACATAAAAATACAGCTGTAAACCAGTAAAAATACTCTCTTGGGCTCATATATATATATATATATATATATATATATATATATATATATATATATATATATATATATATATATATATATTTGTTATTTGTTACCACAAAATAAATACAAGAAATTTTTGTAAAATCAAGTTGATTTCTCTTTTGTGTGATTTATTTCTTTTTATTTATTAATATTTCTGAATAAAACGTGTCACGCGCTTGTATATAGTACACTTATTTCAATAACGTTCGAAATTTTAAATTAATTCATTTATGGTTCCTGCTAATTGAATTGCACAATCTTTTAAGTTTATATAATTAAAACTACTCTTACTTTATGATCTTATAGTATTTAAATGTAATCCCGAAAGAATCCTCTTAACAAACTATTGAGGAGAATTCCATTTGGTGTTAAATTAGAATATTGACTAGAAATAGGATTTTTTAAGCTTAATTATTGAAAATGAAATTATGTAAATGCATTAAGTACTTAAGCGAAAGGTTAAAATTATGGAAGATTTTATAGTAAATATTTTTCATTTACTTAACGATTGTGATTTTAATTTTATAATAAGATATAGGTTGATCTAAATTAGACACTTCTAAATTAGGGCAAAAATTTACTATCTAGTTTAGTCATTTTTGTTATTATACTCAATTGAAATTCATAATTTTCTTCAATAACCAAACTTATGATTTTTAAATATATATGTAATCTTGTTTCTTGATAGATTTTACTTTAAAAAATAAATTTATCAGGTGATTTTAAAAGCAAAATAAATGAAAAAAATTGCCGTACTTATCACGATCAATGCTAAGTATAAGAAAATATTTTTCACTCGTTTTTTGGTGAAAATCTTATAGCTTTATACTTATAACATGTTAAATTTTCACACATTTTAAAATTAGATTTGATGCCATATTTTTCAAAATTAGAGTTGAAAAATTTTCAGATTAATAAAAAAATCAATTTCATTAAATTTAAAAAAATAAACCCGCAGAACGATAAAAGAATGAGTGTAATGTGAATGGATACAAAATAAAGGAATAATGAATGATTAATTTACATTTTTCGATAACGCAATTTCAAAATTTACCACGAGAAAAAAAATATCGTCAAGAATTATTTACTTTTAATAAATCTCATATCATCTAAAGATATGCACGAACATTTTACGACTAAGGAAAAAAAAATAATGTATTTAGTTTCGGCAATTCTTATCCTCACAAGCTCAGAAAATTAATGTATCATGAATCTTATTCTTGAGAATCAAATATTTAAAAATTAAATTTAGTACTATTATTAATATGTTCGGAATTTAATCCTTACAAGAACAATTAATTTGCCGAAATCATGCCTATGATGATAATATTCTTAACTTCGATTACACGGTTTATTTTCTGTATAAAATCAGAATAATGGAAAAAGAAAATTGATTTCTCTTGAAACACTAACTTTTTAAGAAGTTTAGGAAAAGCATAATTATTTGATAATTATATATTTAAATATTATTTTAAACAATAAAATAAGTTTTATGAATACTTTACCACACAATATAAATTTTTATAATTGCAATATTATTTTGTGTCAAGAATATTTTTCTCATAGATGGCACTCCTGTACATTACGACACTCATGAATGCATAGTCCGTAGGTTTCATGTATTTGCCAACGATAAATATTGCTATTTTTAAAATTATTAAAAAGTGAATTAAATTTCAAATTTTTGAATAAAAGAGGTAAAATTATTAAGAAAAAAAAATTTGTTTCTAAGATTTATTCTATCATTAGTAAAATTTTTTTATCATTAGTAAAATTAACTAATTATAAAAAAATAAATAGAAGAGGATAAGTGAGAAATTTGATTTATAGAAAACTTCTTTCGAATTTCGGCAATGTGAAAAGACATCTTTTAATATAAAAAATAAATTTATCTTAAAAAGTTTTAAATACATTTAGTAGATTGTGACGGAAGCATTAGTTAATTAATTAATTTTCTAACTAATTTAATTTCTGTTAAGTATGTATGAAAGTACCATTTTGTGGCTTAAATTCACTGTAAATATTGCAGTAAAAATAGCTGTTAGAGTAATTTATACAAAATATTAATTTAACTATTTAACTAATTCAATAAGCTTAATTTATTATACATACGTACATATATATACATATATATATATTTGATGTCTCATTTAATGTGACATAGTGTAACCAGTATCATAGAATATAAAATATACTTTATCTTTAAACTATATTTTAAATTAAAGCTTCTTTTGAATAAAAATTAAACTTATATTAAAATATTTAAGTATGATTTTATTATTATCCATACGTAAGTAGCGATGCATATATCACGTAGGTATTAATTTTAAAAAAATGTACTGTTATTTTATTTATTTATTTATTTATTTATTTTTTTTTAGATTTTTTGTCAACAAGTATTAAAAGGCCCTTGAACTATTGGCTTAAGCACTAAATGTTTGGCATTTGTAAAATAAAATAATTTTAAATTATTCAAACCATTATTTTTTAAGAAAATAAACTTTATAAAAATTATAAATTTTCTTATTATGTAAGGCAGCTTTTCAATATATTTTTTCCTAAAGGCAAATATTATTATACAATAAATTTCTATCATAATGCATTAGAAATTTCTTGTCATAATAAATTTAACTTCTTATGTTTACTGATTTAAAATGCATAACTCATAGAATCTATGCTCTCGAATTTCTTTTACTTATATTTTTCGCTGTACTTTAATAGACTCAAGCTGTTGAATTCTAATGAATGTTAAACAGATAATCCTTTATTCTTGCTAGCCTCCTTAAGCTCTATTCACGGGTTGTTATTTCTGGAAGAAGATTATGCAACACTTTTTGAATAGGATTATTAAGAAATATTAAATCTATTATATGCAAATTACGTTTTCGTCTCAATTTGATGCACTTTTTTGTAACATTTTATTCACCCACTGGTTATTTTCTTTCACTTCCTTATTTTAGATATTCATTCGAACACACGTTATTGAAAATAATTCATTGAATTTAAAATCGATGTTTGATATAGTTTAATATTGGAATATAACCATCTCGTGGCAAAATTGCTATCGACAAATAAAAAAATATCTTCCTTGTCTTCTAATATTTAGTAAGCATTATCATTTTTTTAAATAAAATATCATTTAATGACTAATACATCTTTGTTTAGTAAAAAATTAAGTTAGTAGAATTTGTGATCAAAAAATTTTTTAAAAGTAATTTATTTTTATATTAAAACAAATATACAAACTTTTAGTGATAGAAGCAAACTTTTTAAGATGTTATATAAAAAATGATTGAATGAGATTTAAGTATGGAATGTACCTAAATTATTGTTTCCAAAAGGAATATTTATATCGTTTCTAGCAAATTGCTAAATTGTTGTGAATATATAATATTTCATTGAAGCTTCTGAATAGTGTTAACCAATTAATAAGAAAATTGGTATAACATTTGGACTCATGGTAATTTTATAATAAAAAAATTAATTTGAATACATGATAATATACTTCTTAGTAAATTAAATTTCTATGCAGGAAAATAGAAGTTAATTGGCTTATGGATATCATTAAATGTATATTAAAATGCTGTAAACTTGCTAAGTCACCAGCGAATTGGTTGAAATTTACTGAAGTTATTATTATAGTCATATATCTATAACTATTTATATAAACTTTAAAACATCACATTAATTACATCCTATTACTGAAAAGTGTAGCTAACCAAACGGTTAGTTTGGTTGAACAGTTCGACCTTAGGTTTAAATATTTGCAGTGGTTTGCAACCCAATTTAAACCATAGATCCCTTTTGTACAAAAAATGATGACTGTTGAGCAATAAACTGAGCCATAAAACCAAATTGAGGAAAATAACATCATTTATAGAACTAATGATTATTCCACAAAGATTATACTTGAATCTACCTTTTTCTTAGTAAAACTTTTAATAAATTTATTGAATTTTTTGTTAATTTTGTCTAAATAAAGAAATGTGTAGTGACTCAATTGTCTCGATTTTTTCTCAAAAAGATAATCTTTAAGCTATAAAAACAAGAAATAGATTTTTACGCAAATATATTTTTTGTGTATTATAAAATTTATTTAATATGAATATCAGTTGAAACATTTTTTTAAGTACTTTAAGTAGAAATATTATCAAAAATGGAAAAAAAAAAATTTACTTAACAAGTTTGTTTTGCTGTTGACCTAGTTAGAAATCCTTGATCTTTCTTTCCGTAAATAGCCTCCATGTTACATAACTTCCGGTTTGATGTTTAAAAATGTGTACAGGAAATGCCTTCTTGATACTGGAATGCTATAAGACAACATTTCTTTCTGAGGCTACAGCAACCACACCTGTGGTTTGGTTTTTTAGTTAACATTAATTGAAGTTGTGGTTTAACTCTTTTCCTTGTATTGCCTAAGGGATGGCCATTTTTTTCTGTGTGTATATATATATATAATATAATATAAAGTTATCATTCATTGCAAACACTTCTTGAGCAAAAGAAATAAATATTTGCTTGTAATAATAAGAATAATAAGAAATAAGTATTGCATTCTTGGTTACAAAAAATATTATAATAAGATAGTATAAAATCGCAATATTTCTATGCAATAGATTTCTACCATTAAATTGATATTGTAAATCATGTTTTCGAAAAACATTTTTCAATATGAATGTTATCGAAATGTTATTCTGGGTTAAACTATTAAAGAATAACTATTAAAATACATATAGCCATGGGATATTTACTAATATTTTCTCGAAGTTTTTTTTAAATGGATAATATTGTAGTTCAATTTGACATTGACATAAAAAGTGGCTGAGAAATCCCTAAAAGAGTAGTCAAGAATTTTGTCTCGTCAATTGTCCATAGTTTGTTGACTTTTTGCATACGTGGGCTAATTTGATTAGAAACTATAGTTTAAAATACATTTCGAATCACCAAACCTGAAATGGGAGTCCACAAACTTCGAACTTTTGGACTGAAAAACAGTTGTTAAATGGTGAGGTATCATAATTAAATTATTAGAATTACCAAAATGGAGACACTCCAGTAATTGTGAGAGGTTTACCCACCCATACATGAACTGTCCTTTTATATCCGCTATATACATTCGATGAGTGTTTCATAATTTGAACGGTCGAAAATTGTCGTTGAAGGTGTTAAAGTCGTTGTTTCAGCTAAATCCATCAAAGCAATCTTTAAATTGTTTCAATATTTATGCATCCTTAAATTCTCTATTGATTATGGCTATTATTTGGCATGTTCTTCCGTGTCTGATGACAAATATTAACTACTCTATTCAGATCTTTCTGTTTTTAGTGATACACTGTCAGTTCTGATTTTTCCCACGGGGAAAAATGATAGCTAAAATTATATAAAATTGTGTATTCTCGGCACATACTATTCCTTGCGAATTAACTAATAATAAATAGAGAATCACCAAAGATTCTAAATGAAATACTAAATATATTCAATAAACATTCCGCATTGAAAGCCTCTCAATTATTATTTCATGGCTGTAATCATTTCGTAGAATTTCTTATAGAAATCATTTGAGTACAAAGGACTACAATTCATGTATTTTTTGGCTCTTGCCATCTGATTCTATGCATATCACTGTACTACGTCTTCATGCATTAGACTGTACGTTAGAAAGGCCTTAGAAACTAAATTCGAACTGACACGTTTAATTAGCTTTGGACTCCAAGAGGGAACTGACACGTATAATTCCCTCTTGGAATTACTTGGTTTCAAATATAAATGAGTTAATAAATGAAAAATATCCTTAAATTAAAAACAAATTATTGATTTGAAAATCAAAAATTACTTATAAAAATGTTTTGATAATTTTAATTTACAAGAATGTATTTCTCTGTTGGAAGGTATGGGACTAAAGATTAACTTCATTGATTGAAAATGTTTGTGGGCAAAGTATTGTGAAAAGGAGATCAACAAACGTCACGTATAATTTTCTGAGGAGAAACTTATTGTATATCATTTAATTTTAGTTTATATTTCATTTTATATATAATCTGCGGAGACTTTGTTGCCATCTTCTTTGTGAGCTTAATTTTTAATTATATATTAACTTTTTTAATAAACGTAATCTTAAGTGTATTAAAAAACATTTATCAAAATTATAAAAATATAAACCTATGTTTATATTTTTATAATTTTGATAAAACTTAGCAATTCCGAATATTGAATAGTAAATTAATCAAACATTATTTTTGATAAATTTCATAATAAGTATTACTTAATTTTTTCTGTTAACATTTAACTAAGAATCTGTTAGGAGTTATACTTTACTGCTGCTTTCTATTGTAAATAAATATTTTAATTTTATTTAAATACACCTTACTTTACTTATTATAGTTTGCTATAAGCATATAAAGTAGTTTTTTTCTAATTATTTCTAAGAGAAAAGATAATTTTACTGTTTTGTTAGCAAGGGGCTAATAACATTTTTAATAATATAAAAAACACAAGTTTCATAAATACAAGTGAAGTTAACGTAAAATATATTCCGAAAATACGTCAGGGCACTCATCTTCAAAGATTAACAAGATTTTAAATATATGAATGAAAAATAAAAACGTAATGCCCATCGTTATTCATCAAAGCTTCATATAATAAACCATATAAATAATTCTCACTCTATAAAATGTAAAAACAGCATTCATCCATAGTTTTTTGTTTAACTGCATTTTAACTAATGATATACGTAATAAAAGAATTTTTTTAATTTAATTATACCCTTAAAGTATAAATTTTTCTGATTAGCAAGATTAAATCCATCATCTCTTGGTATCTTCTTCGTTTCCTCATATAAATTAAAAATAAAATAAAAATTACTTTAATTTTTTTATAAAATTTAAAATTACTTATATAGTAATATATATTGTTAGCAATTTATCATTTACTGTTTTCAATACGCTGTCAATATTTTGGAAGGAAAAATTTTTCCAAAAATCTTAGTAATTATTTAAATCAAAATTTCATAGCTTACTTTTATTATAAGTCTTAAATTTAAACACAGAATTTTATTGTTATAGTATGAATGAAAAATTAAAGTTATTAAGATATGTAAGCATATGTGTGATATCAGATGGATATTTTAATTTAAAAAAGGATGCTAATTGTTAAGCTAATTAATTTCTCTCTCCAGTTGTATTTTACACCTTTTATTTTAACAACGTTAGATGTCTTAGTTAAGAATAATGTATGTTTTCATTTAAATTTTAGATGCACAAACTTTAAGATACTCAAAGATAAAATTTTCAATGTTAAACTGATTATTTGAAAGATGTACTTGAAAATTGCCATTTTGTCTAACTTGATCTAGTCTGAGAATCAATTTGGCATAAAATTATAAGATGAAAGTTCCCTATTTATATATAGAAACTTATTCGAAAAGAAATCTATCATAAATTATCTGTGATAATACGGGATAAAAATATCAAATTTAAACAATTAGAACTTTTTAATATTTATACAATGCAATTTCAATACTGATTGAAAAGTTTTATATTCGAATCTTAAGGCAAAAGGTTCCTATGCTGTTTTTGTTTTGCGATTGTATTTAATTTTAGAAAACACGTATTTCTCCAATTAGCATTTAAAAGAACTGTTTAAAAAGGTAACTTAAAAAGAAACGATTTAAGTGAAACCGGCGCATTTTTTAATAGTTTACGAATTATACTTAATTTTAAATTATTATAAAGTTAAATAGCGTTACGTATAAATCACTTGGTTCTACGTTGTTTAAAGAGTAAAAATAAAAGGCATTTTTACGAAAAAGAAGTAAATAAATAAATAATTGCCTTTCCTAAAGACAATCACATTTTTTCTTTATTTGTTTTGGTTACGCATAAGAATATGTTATGCCTATTTATTATGTGACTTTCAAATCTGCTTGTGTAAGAAAATGGGTTTAAAGAGTAATTATTAATTTTAATTATATATAGTATAAAAAACTAGATACACTCATTAATTTCCTTATATATTTCAGCCTCATTCTAATTCATTCATTTTTTTTTTAATTCTATAATACAAGCCGCTTTTCCTGTTTTGCAGAAAATAGTCAACATATTGCAACCGGATACTTCAACAGGCACCTCATATTTCCCGCAAAACATGGGTGTGAATAACTGACCTACAGCAGGTCAGCGACCTGACCAATACACCCCTTTCATACCACAACAAACCTGGCAGGCGAAGGTGGAACCTGGCAGGCGAAGGTGGAAAATTTTCGGACTACCAAACAGACCTCTAATCACTCCCATCTCGGCCAAATGGTGTTTACGGAAGGTGATTTTCATAGCTAACGGGGTGGGAAAACAGATTTTTCTACTCCATCTTGCAAAGCAGCAGGCAAAACTCCTTACTTTGTCTGACCCAGTTACCTTGAAATAAAAACAACATCCGTTTGTCTGAACCCCTTTGCCTACTGAAACGTGTTCTGTATTTTCTAACAAAGATTTTTTTCCCACTTAACAAAAGAACGAAAAAATAAATAAGCGCCATGTGGAAGCTTTTTTTTTATATATCGTTTTGGCAAGTAAGGGTTGTGGTTTTTATATCAAGTTTTTTTCCTAGTCTGCATTGCCCTTTTTTCCCCTTCGTCAGTCGCCCGTCCTCCCAGCTTCCCTTTAGCAGTTAGTTTTTGTGCAGAGTAACGGTTTGAGGACGAGGTATAGCTCAGCTGTGAGTCAGTGTGTGCGGATGAGTTAAGCGGAGCCAGCAACTCTTTCTGGGATGCTGCTACTCATGGGACGTCGCCTGGTAGACAAAGCCCAGACCGTGGAGCTGAACGCCGCCGCCACTGGGAAACACACTTGAAAGACGCAGTTGGAAATATTGCCCATTTCTTTCTTACATAAACATGTCTGTTGCAGGTGAGTGTCATGAAATTCGGTTACAACAGTGACAATTCTTGTGGCGATCCTTTGACTAAGAATGCAAATCTGCATCATATAATTTACCGTTCATCGTCAACCCTGTCATCCATGAATACAAAAACCGTTGAAAGTAACAATAGAAATTTATTTACTTAACTACGCGTTTCATTCATTTAAATTTTCCTGGTTATATCTCAGAAGTAGATAAGAAACTGTAAAACTCGAGGTTCAGCCGTAATTTAAACATTATTAAACCTCTTATTTCATCTTACGAATATCTGATCGTCGTATAAGCAAATGTACAATGAGCATCTCCTGGAAGGTCAATATTCATAAATGATATAGTGTGAAAGGAATTTACAAACATCCCATAAATGATGAAACGATAAATTTATAGCAGATATTTTTTTCTTTCTGAAATTTAAGAGTTTATTTTATTTTTAGCACTTATAATCTACTAATTAATCTTACATAACAAAGGTAACTTTCTATCATTGGAAAAATTAATTAAAAACAAAAATAACCCTAGCACTGCTCTGTAGTAAAATGAACTTAATATCTAAATTATAATTACTGTGAATGAAATTTAATCCTGTGTTCACAGTAAGCCTGAACCGATTAAAAATATGTCACCGAAAGGAATAAAAAAATAAATAATTAAATATTCTGGAAAATGGTTTTTCATCAAAAGAAGAAATCTTTAAATTTACGAATTATATGCATTATACTGAATCTTCATTATGTAAACTAAATGAAAAAATTATTAGTAAAAATCTATATTTTAAATAAATATTAGTGCATCATAATATTCTTAAATAATATAATTTTTCTAATACATTATTTTATGTAAATTCATTCCCATGTTCGTTCAAGTAGTTTTTTTTTTTAAATAAGAAATAGGGCTTATATAATCAATTTAACATTTTCTTAATTATTGTAGTAAGTTTACGTGTACTTTTTTTCTCTTGCTCATTCGTAACCTTATTTCCATTAATTTTTTTTTTTTTTTTTTTTTTTTTTTTTTTACAAATGTTAAATATTTACACTTTTTTATGGGAAAAATAAAATCAAATATTAAATATCTTATTGATCTTTATTTAACTGTTTTGTTTAATTTCTAATTTAACACTATTTCTATTTTATTTTTAGTTTAAAATAAATTTGCAAAACATTATTTTCTTTTTATACTGTGTAATCCCATGTTAATAATATGCCTTTAAAGTGATTACTGATTTATAGATTTATTTATTTTGTAGCATTTTACTATTTCCCGTTATTACTTAACTTATTTACGATGCTGCTGGTATACTCTAACTATTTATTTATTAAAAAATATGAAAAATAAACAAAACAGGAAATAAAAAATAAAGAGATTTTTTATATGTTCTATAAAGACATAAGTAAAAAACGAACTAATCTCTTTAAAAAAAAAAAATACAATCTATACAATGTGAATATTAATTTCAATAACTACAGTGTAAATGATTTAATAAATTTTAGTTTTTGATGGTTTGATTTAAATTTCCAAATTTCTTAACACTATGTATCTTAGCTAATGGTATTGCGTTAATAGGGAGCATTTTATTTATTCATTTCAACGTCAATGAAATAAAAAGGGCAGTTTCATGTGTACTCCCCCCCCCCAATATTTATTGACTTCCCTATGAGCTCTATTTACTAGACGTTGGTCAGCGTATGGTTGACCGATGTCCCCTAATGACTTTTTGCTTCGTTGGAGTGTTATTGGTATTCCCTTTCTCATCAAGGAACATCTGCTCCTTTTATCCATAACAATAATAGTTAATTTTATATAGCTATAGAACAAGGTTATGATTCAATATTTTCACAGTATTTTCTTGATTGTTTTAATCAAAATTTTGAGAATTCGGCTGAAGTATATATCGATAGTTAGAAATATCTAATTTTTAACGTCTTAATACTGTTGCTTTACTTTACTGCAACTATCTTACTATTCATTATTAGTTTAACTTAAAAGTTTGAGAAATAATAATTTTCAGTTTTCTTCGAAAAAATTCAGTTGTAAATTTTAAAAATTCATTTGATTATTCTTAGATAACTTTAGGATTAAAAGTGTTGCTAACAGCTATTTTTAGAATACATTTGTAGAAAATCAATTTTGTTAATGGGAATTATTTAAATTGAAATTGGGTTGTCGCTATATTTAATATAACAAGGATTATAGTAATATAAAAATTACATAAAACAACTTAATTTTTTTTAATCATAAGTGAACTGTTACTCAGCATTTTTTTTAATTAATAATTCAACTAAGATTAACCACAAGAGTTGTGCACATAATTGAGTAGATGATGATCATAAATTTGTGAAAAGATTTTGGAATATTTATGAGTAACGTTTGCCTATTCAGTTTATAAGTACAACAAATTCTAAAATAAATAAAAAATACATGAATGTTAAAGAAAGTAATTTCTTTCTCCCTCACACACACAGTTATTCTTAAATCATTAAATTTGAATTGATATAACAATAAGAAATTTGTATCCGTATGTTCAATGTATATATGAATAAATCTCTTTAAGTTGATGTAGCATATTTTTCAATTATATTTATTCTCGCTGTAAATGTTATTAATTACGTTTAAAACGTTAACCAATAAAAATAATGATAAAACAGTTTATGAGAGTTTTACTTATTTAATTTATAAATTTTATTATTACATCAACTTATTATTTCAAACTTATTTGCAGAAAATTGAATTAAAATATTTCGGAGTAGGAAAATCTCGCATGTTTAAAGAAAAGTTTCTTATGTTAAAATAAACGAAATCCAAATGAAAAATGTCTAGTCTAAATTAAAAATGTGTAGTTTCTAATAGAGTTAGGTTCAAGTTTTAGAATTCTTTTTAAATAGACTAGATAATATATAAATGCAAATGCAGTGAAAAGTTAAAATTCCGAAACAATATATATATATATATATATATATATATATATATATATATATATATATATATATATATATATATATATATATTAGGTAGATTACACCTGTAGATTTCGAGAAACGTTTTAAGTTTTGCTCTGAAACTTCAAATGAATTTTTACTTTTTTAAGGATAGCCCAAATAGAACTTCTGATGTAACTTTAAATTAAAGATGATAAGCTTTCCAATTTAGAATCGATGCTGCCTTGTTTATAATATAGTATTGATTTTAGTTATTAGTTAGAGTAGAGTTATAAGATAGAAAGATGATTAATTTTTATTATATATATGCTCTTTTATTAATGGCCTATAAAGAAAATGTATTTTGTATATTCTAATCACATGTGTCCATAATTAAGTGTATTGAAAAAAAAAGGTTTTTTTTTTCAATTTCATAACTCGCTTCTTTTAATCACAAATTTATTTAATTATGAAAGTTTTTAAATCATTTACCAAACTTCATGCAAATATACCGTCAATAAAAATTATATAGTAAATAATGCCAATATTTTTTAAATAATGCTGATGAAGAGCAAAATTCAAACATAAAATATAACATTTTAGTGCTTTATTTGTTTTATGTATGAAAAATGAATGATAAAAGCCTATTGTTAAACTTACCTTTTATGTAACTCTAATTCACGTCTAAATATTGCTTATAATTAAATTTTAAAATGATTATTTTCTGATTTATTTTTAAAGAATATAGGAAGTAAATAGTTTTATTTTTAAGCACAAGGAAAATATTTTTTAAATTTATGTGTAAAATTATTTAAGTAAAATTGGTAAATTCTCAAAAAATGGGAAGAATAAATGCATCATACAAACTGCAATTTAAACGAAATACAAATGTTTAAAAGATCATGGTAAATTTTCAAAATTATACTATATATGTATTTTAATTTTTGTTGAATTGGAAGTTATTTTTCATGTTTATTTAAATGATTATAGTTAAATAAATTTCTAAAAAAATTGCATTTTAATTAATTGAGATTTTTTTTTCTATTTTATAATAATGTGAATATTTTTGATTTTTAAAAGTAACTGGAAGTTTTTTAAGCTTTGTAACCTGTCTAGTAGACTTATAGAAAGGACTTTGAGCCTATATGCGGCCTGGTCATTAAGCTCCCCAGAACAGCTGTACTATTAGCAGACCACAGTGGTCATTTTTCTGTAGACCCCTTTATCACCCGTCGCCCTATCCTTTTACGGATCCCACCGAAACATAATTTACAACACTGATACACATGTGTTGTTTGTTCTTCTCGTAATTTTTTTTACCCCATTCTCTTTCCATATGTAGCTGTTGTTGGCTCCTATACTTACAAAACACGGTTTCCTAAATGAACTGAGGACACCCCTTCCCCAAGGGAAGCAATTTTTTCTCCATCTTCTCACCCCAAAGGGGTTACTTTGGGGTTATCCTCCTATTTTAGTCTTGATTGATGCGGGTTTTTTCCTTTTGCATTAGCTTGTTTTCTCGGTTCCCTAAAAGGGGAAAGCTGCATCTACCCCTGAAAAATATTTGGGGGTGATTTCTCTGTCTGGACAACTCATTTCCTAGAGATTTGGATGATGGGGACATTGGTCAATGCAATTACTGAAGCATAAAAAATCCCAAGGGTAATGCAGTCTGGGTAAGATATCTAATGGGTAATATACTTTTGCAGAAATAGAACACAAAGTTAACATTTTTGTCAACAAGCTTCTAAAATATGTATTTTTCAAGCAATATTTGCATACATACTGAATTTATCCTTATCTTGCTTCTTTTCTTCAATGCATGTAAACATTAATTAATTTAATTTAGTTCAATTTTCCTTTTTTTTCAGGGAAACAAGAATTCAGATGTAGCCTTCAAGGTGGATCCAAAGTACAGTACGTATCATTCGACATAATATAATGTAGAGTTTAGTATTTTAATTGTGATAGGAATCTCATAAACTCCTTAGTAGTTATATCATTTTAAATACTTTCCATTTTTTTTTAAATTCTTAAATTTCTATAAAATAAATATTCGGAGATATTTTTTTTAATCTTACTATTTAAGTAATTAAATTCAAGTGCTTAATATTATTGATTATTTGTGTATATGTCATTCATTATATGGGCAGAATTTTATTTAATATTGAAACTAGCATGAAAAATTTCTGTAAAGCAATAAAAAGAACATATTTTTTGGAGCATTTTTCGTGGTAATTAAGAAAAAATATTGCAAAGCTTGGCCAGCCATTATACACCATTAAATTAAAGTTGCTCTATTTCAGAAGATAATTTTCCTGATTCATAAAAACATTATTCATATTCGAGTTTCATTCGATCAAAATCTGATATAACATCACAATAATATTAAATCCTGCAGAAAAGGAATTGTCGTGTAAGGAAGGAAATTGTGTTTTCATAATATTCGCCCAAATATAATTAATCCGTATTTACATGAACTACGATCAAATCGAGAATAGTCAGTATCTGTTTTTCGACGATTACAGTTTAAGCTTTTTATTGATTATTATGTTTCATAAAGTTATTTTCCTAATAAGTTTTTCAGTTTCATTTAGGTAAAGACATACACTTCAACATTTCGTATCGTAATTGTTATCAACTTTGGAGTGTAAAATAATGGTAATGAGGCATATTACAGCTGAGGGTAAACAAAGTTTACAACTATTAGCATACTGAATCATTGTTAGGAGAGGACAAGACTGTCAAATCTGTTCTCACATCTGGGAGGGGAGGGGACAGTGGCAGGCACGAGCTTTTGACACCACACCACTTACGTTCGTCTTTTAATTCAGTTCATCAAACTTCACCTTGCTCACATCACTACAGATAGCCGTGAGAAAAGCAGCTATTCTTCTCCATTCGATTACGACAGATTTCCCCTTTTCTTCCACGCCAATAAAATAACAATGAACAGCAGAAAAAAAATACAAAAAAATCCGTCCAAAATGCATCACCATTCGGTCGTTTTTTTATTAATGCCTGTGCCTCTTGCCTTTTTTTAAATCATTTTTTTTCTCTTCCCGATTAAAGGGTGAGTAGGGAATATAAGAAAAGCAAGGAAGTAGGGGTACGGAGAGGTCCGGAAGCCATTGGGAAAAGAGAAGCAATAATAACTGTGGGAAGGTAAGAAATGCAAGGAGGGAGAAGAAAAAAAAATCCATTCTGATAAATTTAAAAAAAAAAAAAAAAAAAAAATCCAGATACCTTTGCGAGTACTACGGGTAGGGGTCGAATTCACTAGTGACCTACTTTTCGTTCATCCAGATGATTCTGGAAAAAGAAAGAAAAATGTAAGAAAGAACGGGTGGAGGTGACAGTGAAGATTTCAAGGATACGATGCAGGAACCGGTCAACGACCGCTGTAATAAAAGGAATTTTTTTTCATCAAGTTCACAGTTCTCGTTTATTTTCTTCTGCATAATAAATTCATTCTTCGCTTTTATGTATATACTTCCTATGGCTCTTAATCCTTTTTATTACTTCTATGATAAAGTAATAATTTGAAGAAGAATTGACAAAACTGTATCGAATAAAAAGTGCAGTCAAAATAAATATTTATTCTCAATAAATCAGCTGATTCCTTAAATGCAGTGTTTGAAAGTAAAATTTGTCTTTTAATAAGATTTCTAAGCAGAGCAAACGGAAATGGTAAAAAAGCTGATGTATGATATGAAGAGAAATTAAGTACTAGATTTATATATATATATATGTATATACATATATATATATATATATATATATATATATATATATATATATATATGTGTGTGTGTGTGTGTGTGTGTGTGTGTATATATATATATATATATATGAGAAGCAGTGTGAGGTTGTAATTATCTAGTTAGTTTTGTGCTAATGAAATGGACATTACAAGTGATGATAGAGAATTTATTTATGAACTTAATATTTAATTTAATATCAATTTCACACATATTTATATAATAAGAAGTTTGATTTGATGGTTTTTTTGCCATAAAAGTGTAATAACTATTCCATTTCAAACTATTCCTTCGTTAGATGTATGATATGCCCATCTGAACTGTTTTGCGGGATTCAATTCAAGGTTATCAACATATTGTTGCATTAAAAAATGGATTTTATTAATGCTCTATATTTTATCAAAATTTTTTATTCCTGCAGTAAATTTAAAGTTACTTTTATTTTTTCTGCTTAAATTTGTTATCTAATTCTCGATCTCATTTCCTTAATTTTGTTATTTTGTAAAATTCTCAAATGGATTTATCTAAATTTGGTAGCTAAAGTGTGATTTCTTCCTTAATTTGGTGCTTCTTCTGTGTTTTGTTCAATACATAACTTTTTTTTATTCCATTTCAGTATAAAATGCTCGTACTAAATTTTTTTTATACTTTATTAATTTTATATGTATTAGTATGAAAACTGTGTTCTAAAAATATTTCAGTGCTTGAAGCATGATTCTTATAGATTAATTTCGTATACAGAGATGTCTTGTGAAGTTCGTTAAATCATTCGTGAATCTTAAAGTAAATATTTTGTTTTATGGGATTTCTTAAAAAAATTTTATTTTTATAGCTTGAAATAAAACTTACTTTATGACACATTGTTAAAAGATTTCTGTTTTCATAGACTGAATCGCTTCATATGTTCATCATATAATGGAAATAATTTGCTTATGTAATATTCTGTTACATATTTTCATTGCGTCTAAATTATAGGGAATATAATGGAAATAAAATGCACAGCCTTTTTTACCATAAGTTTGAGAAAAAATTTATAAATTTTACATTATTTAAATTTTTAATTCCAGTCTTGAGGTTTCTATTAAAAACACATAAGTACAGGAATGTTTTATTTTACAAGATATAAAGCTTAAGATTTATTTAGTTACCATAATACGTATCTGTACTATTTTCACTGCAATATATTTACTAATTAAACGAATGGTTGCAACTGTTAGATTATAAGGATATGTAATTATATAAAGGAATGCTTCCCTTAAAAGTTTGATTTAAAATAATTATTTCATAGATTTTACATTATAATGTCTCTAATTTCACTTGCAACTTACAAAGCATTGATTTCCGAGGAATTAATGCATTCAATAATTAAGGAAGGTTAAAATTTAGCGAAATATTTTCCTTTATTTTCATTTCATGAACGTTTTTCTGTTCTGAATAATAATATTCATTTATATTATTATATAAATTAAATAACTAGAAGTAAGTTATATAAATCAAAATTAAAAGTATTTTTCAAATTTTCAATCGATTTAAAATAACAATAAAAATTAAGAGTAAAATACTGTCTGAACATAGATAATTTTATAATTTGAAACGTTTGTTATATCAATAAGTAATTCTGATAAAAAGTAAATACATTTTAGATAAAAATCAAATTTGTAATTTTCAAATGCTTTTCTATTATGATTCAAAAATGTTTCATTCACTTTTTTAATTTCATTAATATTCAAAATCATTTCGTTAAGTTTGATAAATTAATAACTTTAGGCATGTAATGTGTTTCTTCATTTAAATTTTAAAATGTGCTCACTAAGTTTGATGGGTAATCAACCACACACACAATATTCATTTAGTGTACACAATATTCCTTTTATTTACTAATGTACATAAAATCCGACATTATAGTTGAATAGGATTGTACATTGTCATCAAGTATATTTTTGAAAAAGGAAACATATTTTAATTTAGAAAATATTTTTGTGTTCCGAAATTTCAGAAATATTCCACATTCTGTGATTATATTTCAGAAAAAATACAGTCATTTGCTTAGTAAGCTTTGATGAATATTGCTTTGGAGTCAAGATAAAGGGAGAGAGAAAGAGAGAATCGCATTTTTTATCTTTATTTTATATTGAGACACAAAATATCGCAGTCAATAATAATTTCACCATTCAACAAAAAAGGTGTTTAATAGTTTTGTTAATTTACTACTTCGCACAAGAATGTATATAATTTTTAAATTCTGTTTCCCCAATAAGATTTCTTTTTATAAACAATATATTCTTGGAAATACATATTCCATGAGCTAAAAAATAACCTAGTTAAAAAATAATAATAATAAAAAATAAAAAAAAAAGAATAGTGTGCTTACAAATCCGTTGTTTAAAGTATTAAACAAGGTTGTTCGGCATTGCATCTCGAATTTTTGATTCATTCTGTTTAAATTTAACCGTGAAATCATCGGATTATTTATATTTGATTTGTAAGAATGTGCATGTAAAATTAGCTTCAATCATAATGCTCATTCCTTTTATTTCATCAATAAGTTTAAGACTATTATAGAATTCTTTAATATCTTTCAAAAAAGTATGATGAACATAACAAGAAAAAGAATGAAAATGAAAGAAAAAATAAGTTTTCGCCTTTTTTAGATGCAACAAAATGCTTATTTAATATTTTGAAACATTATATCGTCTTTTAGTATTTATTCCTCTTAAAAAAATTTACTGACAGCTAGAATCAATTTAAATGTTTATACGGTAAATATAAAAAGTTATGTTAAATGATAAATTTGTTATTATTAAAGCACATCTCAGGCACTTCAGTGTTTTATAATTTGAGAAAGTAGAAGGTTCAGATAACACAGTCATTTTAAACGGAAAGAGGTGCTGTTGGAGTTTATTTATTGTGATTCAAATTCCTATAATTGTAATAGTTTTGTGTTGTGAAACACCATAAATACATATTTTTGTTATTTTTTACAATAGAAAAATGTTTTATAGCATTTTTTCCCTAATAAAATTTCTTCTAAAGGAATAAAAATAGGTGATGTTAATAAAAATAGCTCAAACTATTCCTGTCTGATATAAAACTGCTTAATACCATTTTGAATTATAAGTTCTTAACCTAAATTCTTAATCGAAGCAGGATTAATGAATATTTCAGTCAAAAGTTATATATGTTTCTGTACACCATGTTTCTTTAAAAAAATAGTTTTAAAAAAAAAAAAAAAAAACCCCATCAAAATTAGTTTCTATTTAAACTTATCAATAATTTGTTGTACACAATAAAATTTTAATCGCTTAATTGTGTGACAGCATTTTAATCTTAATTCTTTAAATCATTAAAAACAGCTATGGATGAATCAGTTAAATAATCCCTTAAAAGTATTAGAAAGCAATAATTTTTAAATATATAGTTAATATATTTATAGAAACGTAATTAATCTTCATTTCTACATCTTTATCTTATACATAGTATACTAGGCCTTTTACCCCTCTTCACATGAAAAAGTAATATTCTACTATTTTAGTTTTTCGCAAAATTTATCCAAGAATTCTTAGAATACTTTTTAATCTATTAATGTACATTTAATTAATAATCAATCAAAGCAAAACAAAATATATGTCATGCATAAGGCAAAACCATCCTTGCTCTGTATTCACCATAGGCTCTTATGATTTTGAAGCTGTGAACAGTTTTACCTACCTTAAATCTGAAATAAATAACGTTGGTGATTTGGGACCCGAAATAAACAAAAGGGTAATTGCAGCAAATCGTGCATCTTATGGGTTAAAAAAATATCTTACCTCCAAATATATCAAACACAGGACAAAAATTTTACTATATAAAATTATTACTAGACCCATTTTAACTTATGCTTCAGAGATTTGGGCCATGACACAAAAACATGAATGCCATTTGGCTATTTTTGAAAGGAAAATTTTAAGAAGCATCTATGGTGGAGTTGAGACAGATGGGGTATGGCGTAGAATGTATAACCATGAATTATACAAAAGTTTTAAGGACATTGATGTTGTCAAATACATTAAAATACAAAGGATGAGATGGGCTAGCCATGTTATTCGTATGCCAACTGAACACACCGCTAAAAAAATCTTTCTTGCAAGGCCAATGGGAAAGCGTTCCAGAGGTAGGCCCAAAATCAGATGGATTGATTGTCTTGATAGGGACTTTAACACTATTGGAACATCTAATTGGAAAAGTGCTGCTGAGTACAGGCCAAGATGGAATAAGCTCATTGAGAAGGCCAGGACCCACACAGGGTTGTAGTGCCATTGTTGATTGATTGATAGAATGTACATTTAATGTCATTTTTTAAAGAAATATATCCAATTTTCTCAATCAATGGTATTAGATATAAAGTTAAATTTATACCACAAAAATGGTTTCCTTTATCTCTTACTCTCTTTATATATATATATGTGTGTGTGTGTATGTGTGTGTACACATGTGCTTTGTCTGAAAATTGAAATAATAGCAGAAATTTAACAATTTGCAGACATATAAATTTAATTCCTAAGACTTTTCTAGGTTTTGTTTGAGTTTTATAAAAAGTATGCAACTTTTCTATTCCCTTCTTTTTTTTAAATTTGTCATTTATTCAATTTTAGGGCTTTTTTTTCCATTCTTTGAATATACATCTTTGCTAACTTTAATTTTTCATTTTAAATATGTTCATATTTAAATCAATTTTCTAATTTTGAGGTGCAAACCCCCTCTTCATTAATACGTACGTTTCTTTTGCTTTTATTTTCAATTACAGAATTAATTTATAATAAATATAATATAATTATATCCAAAACCTTGCCTAAGAATAGCAGTAAATAAAAAAAAAAGTCCCCCCCCCTCACCGTAGAATTTATGTCAGGTGGATCTTGAAATCAAGGAGTGTCGACAAAGGAAGCTTAACCCTTTCTTTGCATTAGCAGGTGCCTTCAGCTGAAGGAGCTCTTATTTAGTGAAAGTAAAGGAAGTTAAGACGTCAGAGCAAGTGCGTTTTATTGTCATGTGGGTTACTTTGTTAAAAATAGAAAAAGGAATTTATAAATGCAGGAACTAAAATAATTATGAAAAGTAAAAGCTATTAATGTATATTAAAATAAGAAATATGAGTTATTAAACAGAATTAATTAAAGACAGTTATGTGTATTTAACAGCATATTTTTATTTTGTACTCTGAATACTCTTGCAATCAGTGGTAAGAGTTCATTCACTGTTGTAATATTTTCCTGATTTCATACATTTTCATACGTTATATTGTGATGTTTATTAATATGTTTTGTTTCATTACTTTTGTATGTTTAAACTAATTGGATACAATTGTTGGGACTTTTAATATACAAATTTTTCAGGTTACATACACACTGGCGCATTGATTTTTGCTCATAAATGTATTTGCTAACTTTTATGAATAATAACTGTGCAAAAATAAAAGTTAGTTAAAATTATTGCACAAAATCAAATTGTGGAATAAATTATAGCAGTCCGTATTAAGTTAGCGAAAGTCGAAGTAAAATTAAGTGGATGTTTAAAAATACATTTATGAAACTAATTAATTAGAAATCTAATTTAAATTTTCGAAGAGTAAGATCCAGAAATTCAGAAAAATGAATCTTTTATCATTTAATTTCACATATGGGATGCGACATTCGTTTCTTAGTTTGAATAAAGCTGCAAACCGTATTGGAAATATGTCAATTTATAACATAAATTTTTTTTTTTTCATATCATTTTTTAATAACTTATTTTTTCATTGTAATTTGGGAAAATTAAATTTCATTTATAAATAAATTTGTATGAAATATCGTGTGCTACGAAGAAGAGCAAATTCAATATTCTTACAAATAGTAAATCCAATTTCATTTATTAATTTGTTTTTGTAATAATGCTTTATGGTTAAATGAAATAAATTATTTCTTTGGTTACAAATTATTTTGTAGCCTTTTTTCTTGAGTAATTCAAGGTATCCAAAGTTTTAAAAGTTATCCTTGAAATTTTTTATTCGATTTTACCATGAATCAATTTCCAGCAGCTAAATGCTTCATTACTATCATCTGATCGGTAATAATACTATCAAAATACATTGGAAGCAAAATGATTAAAACTGAACTCGTATATTTGCTTGATTTCGATAACATTATTTTTAACTAAAAGTATATATAAAAAAATAAATAAGAAACTCGTTTGATAGTTAGTATTCTAATTCTATTTAAATATAATTATGTATAGGTTTTTATTGACTCAGTTTTACATTTTCAACTAAAATAAATACTTAAAATTTAGAAATTTCTCATATTCATTCCATTAAGTATCTATTTATCTTTATTAATATTCAAGTATATGAATATTAATAAAGATGGACTCATTTTTATTATTTAAATTCAATCGTCATTAATAATTACTGTACATCTTTTAAGAGAATTGTCATATGTTTAAAAAAGTATTATAAAATTTTTGATAGTCTTATTTTAATTAAAATTAGACAATCGAGAGAGAAATATTACCTTGTCATTTTATAAATTTTTTCCATTCAAATTACAAACAACTTAAACATTTTTTAACTAAGCAAATAGAGCAAAAACAAAATTTTAATGGATAAATATTTATTTACTTTTGGATAATCAAAGAATAGTACTTTTTTCATCCATTATTTAAAATTTTATTTCTTTTAAAATTTCTAGTGTATAATATAGGGTTTATAAAAATAGGAATGGAATTATTATATAAAAATATAATAATACGCATATAAATTTACGTTTAAATATAGAAATTTATAGGTTTTATTAAAGTTGCAACATTAAATAGTCTAAATTTTAATATTTTATTATTTACTTAACTGTTTCCATTGTTAAGTGATAATGCTTCAAAAAATATAAATAAATAATTTTCTATTATTTTGTGTCATGCAAAATATTTTAAAATTTATTTAAAAGCTTTTACAAGAGCGTTTCAAAATAATGCTTAAAAAAATTTACTGCACTAATAAAAAGATTAATGATGTGGAGAAAAGAGAAAAAGACGATTGGTTAAAATATAAATTACAAAAGTTTACTAGATATATTTTTTTCTCACACACAAAGAAAATGTCAATTGTTAAAATTGGAAATTCAAGTTTATTTTCTGATACAGTTTTTTTTTTTTTTTTTTTTTTTTTTGCATGTATGGTATTTATATAATTGACTACATTAAGAGGAAATTTTAAGCTATTATTTTGTTTAATCAAAATCATTTTTTTTCTTTTTGTTTTGTTAAATTACACATAAAGATACGCAAATTTTACTCTTATGCAAGTTTAAAAAACTCTTCTAAGTACTATATCAGTAGTTGACTTATTACACAGAATCTTCCGACAGGTGATCTTCAGATTGGAAAGGAAAGAAAGAAAAAAAATCTCTCTCATACGCACAGATTACTTCATTTTGAAAGGGATAGCTCCGTCCTTTCTCGGCAGGTGTTCAAAGGATTAAATTGGATGAGGCTCCCGAGCGCGTGTCATCACCCGAGGCGGTCGCAGTTTCTTGTACTTTTATACACAGACAATTGCTTTTTCTTCTTCACTCTTCAACATTAAAGGCGTTTTAGTAGCCGGGATGATTTATTTAGCTTCCCCGCACCTGTCATTGTTAAGGGTTTGATAACGTGTAACCTCACAATAATAAGTGTTTCAGCCCACCTAGGTGGAGAGTGCTGATTGTCGCTTGTTAATTTAGAATTGATTTCCAACACGTGTAGCGGCCTCCATTTTCTTCACTTTAAAAAAAAAAAAGATATATCTTAAAAAAACGTATTTTCTTTTTTTTACGATATTGTGTTCACCTTAAGAGTCTGTTATTGCTCTATAACATCATAGTTTTTACGATCAAAATAATTAAGGCATCAGACAAGGCTGTTTCAATATAACTTGGATGCATATTTTTATTAAGTAATTTCTTCGTTGAATAGATTAACAAATGTGAAAGTTTCGATAATAAATGAATGTCCCATCTATGTAGAATAAATTTGTGTACTGAGACTTATGAAGAAAATATAATTATGAGGGTATATTGAAGAAAATCTAGAAGTTCTAGAACATAAATGATTCGATTGTTTTGGTCAAATCTGCAGAATGTCACTGAAAAAGTCTTTATAAATATACTTCATTTTTCATTAAATTAAAATATTTAAACCGAAAATCAGACATCTTGAATGTTGTATTCTAGATTCACACACACTTATAAATAATAGAATTGAACATTCATAACATTAATATAATATCTTGTAAAATGTTATGAACAAAGTTTTTATTTAGAAATTTGGAATGTTAAGAAATTTAACTAAAAAAAATTGTTAAAACTTGAAAACTGAACTTAGATTTTAGAATTATATCTATAAATTTGTAATTTTGGAGATTTTGTTTTTCAATGCTTTTTTACAACTATTAAGTTAAAAAAAAAAAAATGCGTCCTTAAATAATAGTAATTACTACTTTAAGGATACTTAAAAGATAAAAAAAGAACACACTCTTTTTGTCAAAGGACAACATATTTGAACATACATATAATGGTTAATGCAATATAACAAAACATGATCATATGCTGTTAATTTTTTTATTTCAATGTTTTGTTGATGTCAAAGAGATTATTTAAAAAGGAAAGTATACAAATATTTAAATTATTGCAAATTTTCTGTGGTTCAACTAAATGATTTCTCTGGTTTTATTAATGCATAATTATAAAATCATATATTTTTTAAGAATTTGTACTATTTATAGATTAAAATATGACAGAAAATTCAAATGAGATAAAATTTTATTGTATTGAAAGAAACCGCAGAGTTTTAGGCGTTTTTAAAATTTTTATAAACAAAATTAAAATATCAGTAACTTATAACAAGACTTAATTAAAAATATTCTAAATTTTTCTTTAAATGCAGCGATATTCAAAATAATTATTTTAAATTTTAACGTCCTTAAACAAAATTATGAATGCAACTAAAATTTAAGTTAACAATAATTTTAATTCTTCGTTGAATAAGTAAATGTCTTTATAAGCAAAATAAAATGCAATTTTTTTTTAAATAAAGAGTACATGTAATATGTTAAAATTTCTTCATCTAATTTAAAAACTAAATAAAATTTTTTATTTAAATTTAAAATTACTTTTAGTAGCTATTTATATGCTTTGGAAAATCTGAATGAAACAAACTGTGAAGTTTCAATTCCATATAATTAGAGTGAATATATTGTAATATTTAACGAGATTTCTGGGTATTGATTTGGCGGGGGTGTAATTGCTCTGATAATGTATAGCTCTAATCTACAGCGTGACTGTTTCTCGCCCTCTTTATTCAATTCGAAATAAATCTTTCTGCAGCCACACGAGTACTTTCTCCAGCTAAATAATAAAGCAAAAAATCATTTGTAATGGAAAAAAAGAATTCAATAACGTAATGAGAAGGAGGTTCCGCTACCCCACAGTAGCTGGGTAACAAATGAGTGCGTATCGAAAGGGTTACTGAGAAAGAACGGGTATACGCCCTTTGTGGACAATGATTGGCTTCTGCAACCCTTTCGCCCACCCTCTCATTGGACACCGCCTCGTTTTACTGCGTTTCCATGACAATCGTTCATTGGTTGGACACATTTCGCCGTAGCTGATTTTCTTTTAATAATTTACTCTAAAAATAGTATCCAGAATATTTTCGTGGGTTAATATCACTGACTGAACTGCGCCAACCCTATTTAAACTTTTTCCGCATCGTTTCAATTAGAGTTGATTTTCTTTTCTTTATTTTTTTCCCCCATGCTTCCAAGAAATTCAGCATCCAAAATAAAAAAAAATAAAATAAAATAAAATAAAAAATTGAATAAAATAATATTTTTTATTTATTTAAAAACAGTGCACACTTCTTATAATTCAAAAATTTTTATATTTATAAGAAATAGAAAGTTTCAAGCATTTTAAAACATGTTTTCGTTTTCACAATGCAAATGATTGGAAATTCAAAAATTTTAGAATCAATCAAAAGTAATTAATTGTAAATCGAATTTGCAAATTTTAAATGCAAACTTTCATTTTTTTTTTTTTAATCAACAAATTTCTTCACAAATATTGAATAATCTTTCTTCTTTCGAATTTAAAAATGTATATTTTATACATAAATGAGATAGTTTTATGATTAGAAATATACATTTATGGTTTATATGTTAGTTTAAAAGTACACATTCAATTTACTGACATCAGCCGCGTTAGGAATGATAAATATAAGCAATTTATATGTAAGGGAATTCGTTTTGTTAAACTACAGTTCCTATACTTATGGTTAATTGTCTCGTTATTTATTTCATCCATGTTTAGATGAATTCATGATTTCCATTCAACCCTTATTACAAACTATTATAAAATCAATAATTAAATTTATTCTATGTGATTATTGCTTTTTATTTATGTTCATGTTTTTATCACAGAACATTACATTCTTATACATATACAATTATTTCTTAATTCTTAGTTTTATACATATTATATTTTATTTAAATTCGAAATTTGTCAAAATAATCTTTATTTCTGGAAAAATATTATGTGGAGGTCTTGTTATCACCATTCTTGAAACCTCATTATGAAAATTTCTCAAGATATGCGTCATATTCATTTGACGTTATTTTCTAAGTTTCTCCTAAGGGTTTGCCATTTCGTCCATTTAAATTACTTTATTAAACCCGCCACAAACGATATGATTTTGCATTTGTATTTGTAAAATGACAGAAAGTAACTAAGCACACGCACGATATCTTGTCCTTTCAAGTTCTCCTTACCAGAATCGGAGAATCAATGCTTGTTAATTTCCGTCATTAATTTTTTATTTTATAATACATTATATTTTATTTTTATATATCAGAAAAATATCTTGTTTATAAATAAATATTATGATAACTTGAGTATGAGTAAATTAAGTATAGAAATATTGTTGGCCGTTGCTCTGTATTGTGATGATGCAAAAAAATTGGTTGATACAGCACAAATCTCTTTCACATCTTCATTTGATTAAAGAAATACATTCAAAATTTAATGATTTCTTAAATTATATTAAGACGAATGAAGAACTGTAAAAACTTTGTTAAATAAGGTAACAGATTCAATTATAAAAGGAATACATTAATGTGTTTTTTAAGACCTCGTGAACGATTGAATTCGACTTTACGCTTTATGGCAACAGGTGGAATGTGTTTAGATTTAAAATTTATTACAATTATTTCTCCACATAATTTGATACAAATAATGCAGAAAACGTAAGTCAAATATAAAAGTTTGGATATTTGAAAGTAAATAATTCTTAAACTCATTTATTGATTTATTTAACTATGGTTATATAAAAGACTAAATAATCTAAATTTGATTGAGTAAATTAATTTTAATTTTTTAGTAAGTTAAATTTTTAAAAAATTGTTAAATTTTTTTTATTTAATTGAAACAAGTAAGATTATAATTACTTAGATGGAATTAATAGTGGAAAAATTTAATGTGACTCACATTAACTGAATTTATAATGTTTTATGTTTTAATAAAGGAGAAAATAGCTTTAAGTATTTGTTATATTTTTTAGTAATACTTCATTGAATGAACATAATAATTGCCGTTTCACTTTGTTCATTGAAGCTAATTTTCAACATTTTTTATTAATATCTTATAATTTTTTACATGCTTTCTTTTTATATGATTCATATAATCAGTGCTCCTAACTTGCCACATATCCTTATATGCTTCTGGGAATTGTCTTACAGATATTTGAACAAATAAAACGGAAGTTAGGAAGTTTCTGTAAATATTATTTTTTTCCAAGTATAGCCAAGAATATTTTTCAATCCTATCGGAAAAAGACAAGCAACAGCAGGAAGCTACTATTTACTTCTTGTAATGAGACCCATGTTGGAAAAAAAAAAAAAATCAAAGCTTGTTTATATGTTCTTCAACACATCACACTACCCATACTCGGTATAATTTCCTAAGCGCCACGCAGGTCCAAATGCAAAATCGTATCGTGTATGGCGGGCTTTTATCGATATTTCGCTGAACATGTATCTGGAATTTTATAAGGGAAACACAAGCAATAATTTTTGAGGGAAAAATATGAGTGCAAAACTAACGGATTTTGATAAATAATTCATTTGATGCGAGTTTAAAGAATCTTATGAGACACATCGCAGTACATTAATATTTTCACATGTGAAAATGATAAAAAGAACATTACAAAAAATTTTAATTCATGCTTTAAAATAGAATCCATCGTGTAATCAATATTTAAATATTTAAAAACTAAAACAGTCAAATCATATTTATAGTCTCATCAAATCTAAGCAAATTAAAAGAGGAAAATAGGTATAAGATTATTACAATTTATTAAAAAAAAAATTGTTAAATTGTGAAAGAAAACAAAAATACAAAATTGTTTTATATTTTATCACAATTTATTTTGTGCATCAAACATTATCAAATTATAGATCCCTTTACTCTCTTTTTAGAATCTTTCTAAGTCATTTAAATTTTGTTCATTAATTAGCACATGAACAAGTCCATAAGTGCATAGCAACATTAGCTTCAAAAAATCGTCAAAAAATTTCTGAATACAATTAGCAATGTAACAGCAATAAGAACATTTTTTCCACTATATTCTTCCATAACAACGTGTTGGCAATAGCGAGGCATAGTTTTTTTTATATCCAAATATTATAAATAGAATTGAACAAAAATGTGGTATAAAAAATAGTCGCCTACTTACAATAACGTATAGTCCATATTGTTATATTGAATACTTATATGACTCAGCTAATTCAAAACGTTCAAAAAATGTCTCTAGTAAATTATGCGGTTTGAAATTTACTACTACACATACATAGTTGCATAGCTATTATCCATATATTATATTAATATCCATATATCTATTATTATCCATGTATTTTATTTAAACTTTACTAAATTTTAACTTTCCAGTAGTTGATAATATTTTGACCGTGGAACGCAATGCTTTTACAACTCTCAAATAATGTTTCTATTGTAAGTATATAAAATAGTTTTTTTTTAACTTTTTGCTAATAATTTATAATTTTTTTGTACTTGACTATTATATGGATAGGAACCAATGATGATAAAAATAGGATGAAATTGCTTACTTAGTAACAAGAAAAAATATTGTTACCTTTTCGAATTCCCCCTCTTATGATGAATATTCTTAACTTAAGATGTATTCTAATCATTTAGGTTTAATTGACTTAAACCACTTGCTAAATCACTTAAGTAAAGGGTTTTTCAAAGATTATTGTAAAACGATATTTTTGTCAGGAAATTTGTTATTTTACTATTGTAATAAACGTTGCTTTAATCGGAAAATGATTCTGAATTCTGCACTTTAAATTGAAGTATTTCTCAAAGGACTTTCCATGGTTAAAGGAAAAATCAGTTTTCGATTGTACAATTTAATAAAATCTTTAACTCTCGAAAAAGAATAAAGTTACTTAATATATTTTTCTTTTAATTTATTCGGAACTCAAAAAGAAATCATTGAATGTTCATTATCTTCATAAATATGCTTATAAATTAATACTTTTTATGCAATGAAATTTTTAAATCAGGGTGGAAAATGTTAACTTGCTTGTTACATTCACACAATTAACCAACTATTCAATTGTGTCATGCAATGGCATATACCGTTAGTTTTTCAATAAAAGTATGCGAGCATCGTTTTGACTGCCATATTGTATATAACAAGAAGTACAAATCTACAAGAAAATACAGTGTCACCACTTAGAACTTAGACTCAGACAGAAAGCAAACTCTATTTTATTGATTCTTAGATTCCTTTGTTGCTTTATTCTCTAGCATCTTTCATCTAGCTGTAATAATCTCCTATAATCTTAGCAAAGTACTGAAAATTTTTAATGTAAAATAAGAAATTGCTTCAAGTATGCTCTAGATCAGCAAGATGCAATTAAATCTGCTATCTTAAAAAAGCATTCCATAAGTAACTATTTTAGAAATCGAGGGGGGGGGTTGAACTTCAAAGTGTCGACACGACAACAAAGCTGACAAAATAATTCCCCTTACAACTTTGTTAGAGAGCAGGCATCTTCTAAATCTTCTCATCTCAGGCGAGCGTTTATTTGGAACTAACGATCTTTTAATCAACGGGAAAGAGCAGAAAGCAAAACAGTCATCATCACGAGGTCTAGAGAATGGCTCTCATTACCGCCGAGAGTCTGCGAGGGAAAATAGTTTGTTGAGGAGCGAACTGCGTAGACAGATATGTTGCGTCTAGACGCTGTGGTTGCCTATTTTTAGTCCCTAAATACCGGTGGCTTTTCACTAAATAACCAGCTTTGTTTTTTTTTTTTTTTTTTTTTTTTTTTTTTTTTTTTAGAGAAAGAAGAGTGACTGATAGCCGTGTTTTCTCTCTCAAAACACTAGTACATTGACTTGTGCATCGAAGCTCTTATATAGACGTTGGAATCTCGCTAGTCAAGGCCGTGTATCATTAATTAGCAGTCAAGCTGTTACCATCTACAAATACAATTCTGAAGTATTTACCCACACCATGATTCAGAATTTTACTCTGCATAGAGTTTAAAAAGTAAATATCTAATCTTTAGAATACAAATATGAATGTAAACATCTTTCATTTAAAAGAGATACGAATGGAAAACTCCATGCACAATATTACTTAAGAAGTAATATCCTGCTAATTAGGAAACATAAGATTAGAGTTATCAACAGTTATACTCAACTTTATGTAAAATAAAATGAAAAAAAAGTCAAGTGTATATGTAACCAGTTGTTTTTCCTGAAGAAATCAAGTTTTATTCATTTTGTAGCTCTATTAACTTCATTGTTACTTTATTTATGCATTACTCTTGTTTACAATCACCAAAAAAATCATCCTAATCATCGTTGTAACAATTTTAATTGATGTTATTAGTATAGCTCTACATAGCAACTTTAGATTACATTAATTAATAGTTTGTTACTAATCAAAACAAATTACACTACATTTTGATTCAAATACATAAATTAATAATTTAAGTAAATAATTATTAGATGTTCACAATATTAATTGAAATTTTAAATTAAATTAATTTTTTCTGGGTATTAACAATTTTATTTTACTCTTGCATTATTTTCCTTTACTTTTATCAGAAAAGTCAGATTAACTTAAAAATAAAAAATATAAATAATATATTAAAATATCGTGAAAACATTGCTACCGATTTATAACCATTTTATTTGATTTGAAAGCAGTTATTATTATAGTTCTTGAGAGCATCTTTGAATCTATAATTTTACACAATCAAACATATTGTTTAATAATTAAGTATTCATAATGGAATTTTATTGAATTTTAAGTTAAAAATGCTTAATTATTGTTTTAATAAGAAGTTGAAAGACTTGAATCAAGGAAAGTTTTTCTGAACCAAAATCTTTCCAGAAAACATGGATTTGAGTATTCCAATTTGGTGAAATACATCAGCAAAACTTTATATTCCTAATGAACAGGAGATTTCAATTGAAAACATATTAATTTTGTAAGCCCTTATATTATTCTATGTTAAAGTAAGATGAAAGAACATTATTTAAATCCATAGTGTGCATCATGAATTTCAATTTTTATGTTCATAATGTATATTGATTAAAAAAATAAAACTAAATCGTAAATATCTTATACATTTAATATTCTGGTTTCACTTAAAATTTGGAAGGAATTAAATAACATTGTAGACCATGTAAAACCAAAAAAGAAATTCAATTTATTAATTCCTTTTTATTTTGGTGAATCTGTTTTGGATATTTATTCATTTTGTATGTTTGAAGTTGCTCCATGACTGGAATAAAATTCATAAATTGCAAAAAATCATTATGCCAGTGAAACTTGCATCTAATAATTGAATTCTTCGAATAATTTCGTCAATTACATCTAATAATTGAATTCTGTAATATAATGTGTTTAGTTGAATAATAGTGTGAATTTTCTGTGTTAAATGTTAAAAAATTTTAATTTCGTGATAAACATAAACATTATCTATCTGTATTTTTAAATGGAAATGGGGAAGTAGCAAAGGAAAATGCAAACTTCCGTAGATTATTCTCCTCTAAAATGAAAATAAAAGTTTTAGAAGATCTTATCAATATTTACAAATAAATGTTAATCCAAAATCGTAAATAAGAATTTATAAATACTTTGAATATATATATATATATATATATATATATATATATATATATATATATATATATATATATATATATATATATATATATATATATATATATATATATATATATATATATTAAGATATAAAACAAGTTATGAATAGTTAATAAATTTAAAATGAAACTGTTGTATCCTCCTAACTCTAATTTGCTAACTTTCCAAGATTTTGGAGTTCTTTTTAGTGGAATGCATCACAGGATGCAAGTTCTGTATGAATGAAAGTTTTTCATAATTTACTAAAGCTGTTCACTTAACTTGTTAAGAAATATTTAAAATCATTTTGACTTAGTGTTTTTCATAACCAGTCACTTTCGGAACGGACGAATTATTTTGTCAAACTATGTCACAAAAATATTTCTTTTTTAAATGCAAGGAATTTTTAAATGACAATGAAAAAACATTTTTAATATTATATTTATCGAAACTATAATATTGAATTGGAAATATGAGTATATTCTTGTCCAATTAATAAGCATACCTTCGTTGGCGTAAAAGAAGCTCTTTTATGAGATAGCCTGTAGAAATGGACTAGTTTCAACAAGTGTTTCAATGACGTTCGAATGAGCTGAATATTATCCTGCAAAAAGTATTGTTAAAACTTAATTTGATTTTATTTATAAAAGAGATTCAATTTCTGAATATTTTTATAACAGCCATTTTTAGAGAAATACATTAGATTTTTTCCTCCTAACAAAAACGTATTACATTTTTTTTTTTTTTTTTAATTTGCGGGAGAATTTACGCGTTAATCAGTATTTTTTTAAAAAAAGAAATTCAATTTTTCTATCATTTTAAAAAAGATCTTGAGCGTGATGGAATTATCAAAAGAATTCAATAGAAATAGCTTGTTTTAGGAAACTGTGTGTTCTTTATAAGGATAAGTAAAGTAAAAGTTTTAAAAGTTAAATATTTGTAAGAATAGTACTTTATAAAACTCTAAAAATTAAAGAACTTAAAAAAATTAGGTTATTATGAATTCGCAACGATAAGAAAGTTATAGTATATAGCTTACACTATGGATTACAGATATAATCAACATAGTAATATAACTTGTCACGATTTTTTTAGAGAGGGGAAACTATTCAAACACATTATGCTTGAATAAGTAATAGTTTCTTTGAAAAAGAAGTTGCCATACTGCTGTGCTTCCAAAAACGTGTGGAGTCATGTTTACTCATATTGGCTTTAATTAAATACTCAGATGTACATACATCTTTTGTAAAAGTCATTTTTTTATCTTTATTTTTCTGAAAATCGCCTAATTCAGGCATTCCTTTTAAAACTATAAGCGTAAGAAGTTTTTGAGTGTTATCCCAGTCAGTTTGTGGACATCTGCCTGTCTGCAATTAAAGCACCCGAAATCTTCCACCCATCGACACCCACAGAAAATTTCCCCAAACACCTGGGAATACGAAACTGTCGTAATAATAGCTTTTCCCAGTATTCCTTCACAAGCAGAGGTAATCGTTTTACGCCCTCCCTGTTTCCGTCCCTTCCTTCGGTACAGACTGTTTTACATACTTTCCTCCGAGTGATTTTGGTATAGAACAGCTCTCTTTTCTCCATGCAAACAGATATGGCTACAACGCTTGTAAGACGTGTCTATGCACGTTCTTACATAAAATAATTTTTACCAAATATTATTATTCGTGTATTTTTATACATTAAAAAATAGCCCATTCTTTAATTTTTAGTAAGTTTGTGATTCAAACAAAAATTATGTTTCCTAATATATTATTAGAAATGATTTTTATGGTTTTGAATAGATTCTGAAATTGTTTTTTAATCATAAATTATATTTGTGTCAATAAAATTTCTGACAATCTAATTCAACCGAGTAACAAAACAAAAGATACTAAAACACATTGTTCTTTGGATAAAAATAATTTTTATTTCGTTTATTTTTTATTTTATTTATATTTTAACTAGACAGGAAAGTGGAAGCTGCTTTAATGTTAATATAAAAAAACATTTTTAGTGTTAACTATGTTTTATTTACGAATCGTCTCACAATATTCTAATTCCATTATAATAAATTTTAAAATGATTGGGAAAGCGATAAAAGTTTTATTTGAGGCATATTTCTAGTCGAGCAAGTGAAGGAGTACTATTTTGCAGGAGCAGCAGTTGCCTAGATCTGAAATAGCCTTGATTAGTTAAGAGAGCAACAAGCTGTGTACAAATCTTATTTTATAACATTATCAAGACAAACAGTTTGTGATGAATCGTTAATCACGGCTTCTATTGATGTTAAACGTTAATTTATCACCAGCTCTGCCAGCCCCTCACGAAAAAAAGGCGAATAGGGAGGAAGAACTGGAGAAAAATAGATTAAAGAATTCTCGGAGAGAAGGAAGTAAATATTTCTCATCAAGCATTTTTCTAATGTGTATCCTATCCTATTCATCATCGCGCTGGGTGCAAGGAAGAGATTTCCTTCCCCCACTTTGCGAATGTTTGAGCTGATGGGAGGCAAAGTTGCGTTTCTTTTGTTTTCTCACCCATCCCCGCACGTTGAATACTTTTTTACGTTTCGCGCCAGCCAATTAAAAGCGTAGCGTATCGGCGGTTCTAATGAGGGTGCGGCATAAGCAGGTACAGCGGATCGTTTGTTTCGCATTGATTCGTTAAGCATTAGCATAATTTTATTCCGCGCTTCTTTCTCTCTTTAAAAAATAAAAAAAGAGGCACTAATGAGATTTCTCGTTACTTACTGCTTCTTGTTGCTGTCCGTAGGTTAACCGTGGCCGCCGACTATGAAGGACGAGCCGGAGGTAGCGGAAGGAGTGAAGACAGCCAGCAGCGCCACCAACGGTGGAGACGACAAGTGCGATATGAGATCCTTGGAAGAGCAAAGTCGCCGTAACGGCGTGGTCGAGGTGGCCGTGGACATCAACGCACTGCCGGTTGGCGGCATACTGCTCACAGAGGCCGCCAGCACCAACGGAGACGGCGACAAGGCCACCAAGAACGGTGTTCCGAAGAATGGTGAGAAGCAGTTCTCATGCAGAATCTGCAATCGCACTTTTGGTTACAAGCACGTGTTGCAGAATCATGAACGAACACATACAGGGGAAAAACCCTTCGAATGCCTTGAATGCCACAAGAAATTTACGAGAGACCATCACCTGAAGACCCATATGCGGTTACACACTGGTGAAAAACCATATCAATGTACCCACTGTGATCGCGACTTTGTTCAAGTAGCCAATCTCCGACGACATCTTCGTGTGCATACTGGAGAACGACCTTATGCTTGCCAAATGTGTGAATCTCGGTTTTCTGATAGCAATCAATTGAAGGCCCATATGCTCATTCATCGAGATGAAAAGCCCTACCAGTGCCAAGCATGCTTGGGCAAATTCCGTAGAAGACATCACCTTAGCCTCCATAAGTGTCCTAAGTCTGAAACAAACTTGGGTAAGCCTAGAAGAGGCAGGCGACCAAAAGCTTACGAACCACCTCAGATTTCTGACCATGAGGATCCAGACGATCCGGACAGAGAACTTCTTCCAGGGCTCTCTGATAATGAAGAGAATATGGTTGATACTAATAATTCTTCTTCAGAAGCTGAACAGCCGTCACCTCCATCTGTGCATCCAGTTGAATCTGTGATTCACAATCACAATCATCATCACAACCACCACCACAACCACCATAACGAACTTATGGTTGTAACCAATGGTGTAACTAATGGCACCAACGGTACTAATGGTAACCGTCGGAAGCCTAGCCGCACCATTCGTATTCTTACACCTCAGCAGCGAGAGCTTTTCATCCGGGACAAATTGTCCATGCAAACGCAAGCCATAGACATGAGGTTGTCTCCGTCCTCTGTCGAAGTACAACCAGTGACAGTTATTGTTCCAAACCGGTTTCTCTCGTCCGTAGAAGGTGTGCTTGACCTCTCGAGTTCGCGAAGTGATTCAGAGGTTGAAGTAATCGATGATGACTTACGCCACCACAAAAGCTGTGAATACCACCTCCACCCCTTCGCCAGAAGACCACTATCTCAAAAGATTGCTGATCAGAAAAGCAAGATTTTAGGTATATCCAACGGCCTTGAGCCTATGAATGGCAGTGATAGGACCACACATCACAGTGATGATTCCAATGAATCCCACACGCATTTAAATGGGGGCAGACATTTAAGTGATGACGATAACAGTATAGGCGCCATAGCGCTGACCACGAAAAAACTTCACGTGGCTACTGCATGATGATACTTCGAATAGGTGATATTTTGGTAGATGTTCCTTATCCACACAAGTCGACAGAGTGGACACTCATATTGACAATACTTATACAAAGTCAACAAAAGAAATCACTTTACAGAAGTGAGCATTCAATAGTTACAATATCTGTGCAAAGTCAACTGTAGTGAGAGCATTTCTGCCCATTTTGGGTTAATGATCCCTAAATCAAAACATTAGGAATTCAATTGATTCATTTCATTTTGCTAAATAATTAAGATAGCTGATCAAATTTTCAGCATAAATTATTTATTCTGGGAATAGTAAATAGATTATTTCTATGTTACTAATGTTTAAATTAATTGTTCTTAGGCTAAAGGTATATTATGAAAATATTTAGAAGGTTTTTTATCGTTGGTGTGTTTTTTTAGCATATGTTTTGAATGTTTTTCATTTCTTTAGGAAATATATTTTACTGTTGTTCTTTACTATATTCAAGATTCGAAAATTTCATATTTTATTCTAGAACTTATAAATTTTTCCAAATATATCAGAGATAAAATTATGTGTAGGGTTTTTTTTTTTTTATTATTATTACAGCTAATTTTATTCAAAGACAAAATATGTACTGAAAGATATATTTTTTAGACAATTTAGGTCTGATATTTTTTAATCCCTATGTAAAATAATTAAAAAATCAATAATAAATAAAATATAATAAAAATTCATTTTCTTTATTTTAATTTCCAAAGTTCTTATAAGACTAAAAAGCTTTTAATTTATGATGGGCTATAATATAAAAATAATGTATTGAGCAAGTATTATTTGACCCTTTAACAACTCGTAACTTCTTTCACAGTTACTGTGAAGCAATAATTATTTATAATGTGAAATGTCACGTTTTCTCTCGTTGGAACTTGTTTTCATACAACATAGATACTATTGGATAGTTTTGTAATTTCACCAAGATTACTAATCCAGTTTGTTATAGTTATGTTTACTACGCATTTAAGTGTTATAGTTCTTTTATATGTAGCAATAATATTGTTGTTTCATGCTTATATTGATAGATTGATTGCTTTGTTGATTTTATTGTTCCTAGTTAGTTGAAATTATACTTTTACTCCTATTTAGTAGCCATATATCAAAGTCTTTGGTTTGAATGTTCCTAAAATGCTCTCACTGCTGTTGGTATCAAAAATTTATCAACTGATGGGACTGTAAAAGCTATCCAATTCAGCAAGAGGAATTATGTGTTTTATTTAATTCTCTGTATTAAAATTGCTAACAATATTAGCATTTATTATTAAAAATAATTTGAACTGATATATATGTACACAAAAGGGGATTTGTGGCGAAAAGATTCCAAAGAATTTCGTTATGAGAATATTGGATAAAGAGAAATCTAATTTTCTTAATCCTCTTAAAAGTGTGCATATTGGTTTTCATAAACAAAATCATCTGTAAACAAGCAAGAAGAAAGGAGTGAGTTGTAATTATAAGAAGGAATTGTGGTATCAGAAATGCACTGAACTCTACAATTTGATGGAAAAAAATAACTTTATTATATTTTATTTATCTAGTAATTTGATAACGATGATATTATTCAGGTATTAAGTTCATATTATTGAGGACATGACCTGCAAAACTAAGAAATCAAATTAAAATCCAAGGTCTTTTCTTCTTGACTTAGCATAAATTTATGTGATTACTAAATCTCTGTAATATTATAAAGTCTATTACAAACGTTTGCATGCATGATAATTTCATTGATTTTTACATGTTGCAGAATTTATATTCTATTAAGCTATCATGTTATTTGCTGACTACATTTCATAATTCATTTTAAAATTCTTTTAAAAATTCATAAATTTACATGTTATATGCATGTAATTTTTAACTCTTTCATTCCTCTAAAGGAGACATTTGCAGGAAGTTGTTTATTATAATCTAGATAAGAAAAAATCTCACCAATTATTTATGAACTTTCAATTAAGGCTTATCAATGCACCATTTTTATTTTACTACATTTGAAAAGGAAGAATGTAGATTAGTTTAACTTGTTAGATGATTTAGAAAATGAAATTGTTCTGATTTTTACTTTGAACATTTCTCTAAATCGATCAAATGGCAATTTTGTTTACAAATATGGTATAAGAGTTCCTGAAATGTTATGTTCGTCATTGTGTATTTGTAATACAGAAATCTTTCCCTTCTATTCAACTCTAAAATCAAAATTTTTAATTTTATCAGATAATTTATCAGCATAACTCTTTATTAGGGTAAAAAAAAAGTCCTCTGTGTAAGATTTTATAATGGACATATAAAATTCTCATACGAATGTTTAACATAGTTTTAAAATTTATAACTTTGTTTTAATAGAAATTATTTGGTAATTAATTTTTTAATCATTGATGTTTTATTTTAATGCGTTATTTGTTGTTTACATAAAGCTAATAGAATAATTTTCGGGTTTGATTTCTGTATTACCCAATGTAGTTTGTGCTTCTGTGTCTAGTTGTAGATTAGGTGATGTAAAAAAATGTTTTAGGATATTATTTCTCTATTTTTCTTGCTATTACAACCTGCATCTACCTTTTAATGACGGTTTATTTCTAACTGTTTCATTTATTTTTTTAAATGTCAGAGTTATAAATTTATGCTATCATTTTTGTTCTATTTTTTCTTTCATTCTTTTGCAAAATATTCAAACTCCACACTGGAAAGATATGTGGGGCTCTGCTTAGGATATCATGTGTGTTTTTGTGTATTGTGCAGGTAAACTTTTTGTGAATTTTTAAAGGTAAAAAAGGGTTCTTTTTTATAAATAAAATTCGTTATTATTTGCTTTCACAAAGCATTTTTTTTTCGTATTTATCTAGAAAATTGTATTGATACAAAATTATTTTTCTCTTATTTGCATATTTTACTTCTTTACATATACTATGATAGATCATTTTAAAGTGCATAAAACACTTTAAAATTAAAAATCTATCTAATTTTTAACTTAAGCAAATAAGAAATTTTCTAAATTTTTATTGTATTTTTTTAAATGGACATTTTTTATTGCTATTAACTTTTTGGTATAATTATTTTGCACAGAAAGCAAAACATTTTATATGAAAAAACTAGCATTACCAAAAATGGTTGCTTTCTTTAAAAAGTTCCTTTATTTTGTCAAAACTTCTATGTTCCTCAAGTTATCTCTTATTGGTTATGTAGAGGAAAATGGTTTTATTTATAATTGTATACTACTGATTTTTCCTATGTTTATGATTGTATTTATTGGAAAAAGTTCCTTCTGAAAGGAAGTTGTGATCTATTTCTTTTTAATGAGTAATTCACAGAAATATATTTAGTTTAGCACAAAATATGTAAAAACGCATCTATTACCAATTTCAAATTTTTATTCCAATAATTTATTTAATGTATAAAATATATTTGTTTAAATTATTGTAAGTTTATTTCCTGTAATTTGAAGAATATTTTTAATAACTGTATAGAATTTCCCTAAAGGTTTATCTTAAATTGCAATATATTTAATTGAAATCTGTGTTTGAGAATAATATTTGATGTATTATCATTTATTTTATAAGTTTAGAATTTCTTAGAAAGTATAATGGTTAGCTTTATCTTGATTGTAAAGTTAATATTTTTCTTTTGGCGAAGAGTTTTTATCTAAAAACTGCTCAAGCACCACGAAACCATTGTTTAACTATTGTATCAAATGCATGTGATGTGACTTTTGATGTTCATTAGTTTCATCTGTGTGTAATTGTTTGAGCATTTGCATATAACAAAGTTCCTACAGAAGCTGCGAATCTTCGGTAAATGCTTCGAATTGGGCATGTCACAAGCCACGGTATTTAAGAGTGCAGCAAAGTCTTCACTCAACGGATGGACCTTAATGAGTTTTATTTATTTATTTTTTTACTATTTAGGATAATATACTTATGATATTACTATTTGAATGACTTATATATATTTTACCTTCTTAGGGAAAAAAAATTCAAGTGATAACACCCAAAAAATTTCTGCGCTTTAAAAAGCTTATGGTAAATTAAACTTTAAAAAAAAAAAAAACCTTGAGAAATATTAAATTTCAAATAAGCTTCAATCATTAAATTTTTTATTCATTTTGATGAAGAAGCTGATGCTGACTTAAGATTATAAGCTCCAAGTAGTTTATTTAAGATAGGTTCTTAGTAATAGTTTAATAATTTCTGTTGGTCTAAGTTAGAGTCGTATATCATCCTTTTAAATTAAGAACAGTGTTAAAATTTTCCATATAAAAATTTATCATAAAGAGTCAAAATTTCCTCTGGAAATAATTTATTTTGAAATATGCATCAAACATTTCTTAAAATATGAAAAATAAATTTGACATTGTAATTTCGCAAATCAAATTTTCACGTATAGACGAATTAGACTCTGTTTCACTAATTTTTGCTTAAAGAAATTGCGATTCCGTTACAGTCAAAGCTCTGCTGCACCCAAGATTCGCATCTTTCTGCTCCTTCATTAGTGTAAATGTGATATAGAAATCGTTTTTGTTATGTTGTTTGGTCTTTATTTCTCAAACTTTTATCATCAAATCCCATCCTCTTTCTGACTTGTGTGATGTAGATCTCTATTTATGTTTCTCGATGTTACACGTGGTATTGTTAAAGATAGTAAGGATATTGTGTCAAAATATGTAATACTGATCACTTACTTAAAAGTTCATTTAAATAATAAATTAACAATTTTAACTATTCTTTTTAAATTAATAATGGCGACAGATTAAAAAAAACATTTTAGTGCAGTTCTGTAACACTGGTTCTTGAAGTGAAGATGTCTGTGAGAATGATAAATTTGTGCTAAAAAATGTATGGTGCATTCTTCTCATATAAATATTTGAAAGTTTGTCATAGTATTTGCTAACACCCATCGAGACTTCTGGCACAGATTCTGTAAATAATGAAATACAAGACGGATATTTTTAAACCATTTTCTAATGAATAAAGATTACTGCTTCTTGACTCTTGTTTTTCTTTATTTCTTAAAACTATTTCTTCTTTTTTTTTCTTTTTAATATTTTTTATTCTTAACATTAATATTTATAATTATCCAAGTTATTCTTAAACATGAATACTTAAGATTTTTAATATGAATGATTAGAATAGAAAAAAATAGACATTGATTTTAGATTTTACAATCAAACAATTTATCTTTTGGAAATCTACATCCTCAAGGTTTTAATAATGAAAATAAGGTTTAATCCTTCTATATCAATATGACTTACTGAAATTTGCTGAAAAAATATCTCATATAAAGTCTTTGTAAAAAAAAATTTTTTATAATAAATAAGGAATATAAAAGTTTAAAAACTTATTCGATTTAACCATACAGCATACCTTTAAGTATTTAAATTTCTTAAGATTTTTTTTTATGTACAGCTACATCAAAGTCGTATATTTTGCAGTTTTTTAAAGCAGCGAGACATTAATACATAGTTTACAACCTAAAAGTGAGCAAATAGTTCTAATGACGCATTTTGAAACTACAGCAACTATTTTTTAAAATAGAAACAGAATATCTTTATTTAAAAGAAAGTTATAGTATAGACATATAAAATATTAATTTTGCAAGTGAAAATATTTGTAAGAAAGAAAAATGTGCTATGAAAATATTAAAAACATATTTAAATCATTTTTATGTAGATTAATATAGTAACATATAAATGTATTTCCTAAAATAATTTTTGGGACTGCATATTATGCAAATTTTTAGATTTTCCCCATACATAAATCGAATCAAATTATTTATTAATGTATATTACCTATTCATTTTAGTTCTGTTGTTAGATATAATCTCCCATGCCCTATTAAATTAAAGGATAAATTTTCAAAATTGAATATCAAAGATATTTGAAATAAAGGACTAAGTATTTTTTAAAAAAACATTCTGTCATATTCAGAATACTAATTTTAAAGTTATGTCCTGTGTACAAATATTGACAAAAATTTGAAACACAAATGAACAATATATCTTTTATTCATCTCACGAAATGGAGCATAATTTCCCCTTTTCTTTACAAATAAAGGGAATTTAATATAAAGTGAATTATCATTAAGAAAAAGTATCTCTGATGTAAAGAACAGGTTATATTTTATAGCTTCGAAGTCTAATGTATACCAGATTGCATTTCAGCAGTATTCTTGGTGATGAAAATTGAGATAGAAAGTTTGATTTTCTTCTTTTATCTTTAATCAAGTAACCAAGAGAATCGTGATTCAAGTGAGAAAAACTGCATCATAGAGAATAAATAACATAACACTATTACAGCGTTAGTGTGTGAATATCATGATAGATATTCAAACGAGATCATATTTACAAAGTTATATTGGCATATACATATACATAACGCTTAGTCAAATGTATATAACATAAAATTTTTATAACACTAAACATGCAGCACACATACAAAATTCATTACAATAAACTGCATAAAATCTGGTAAATAAACATATACAAAGGGAAATATGAAAAAAATACAAAATTTGTAACATGATAATGTATTTTGAAAACTTAAGGAGTTAAAAATTTACATGTACCGCAAAAAAGTCTACTTTTTAAGCATTATGTGAAAAAAATATTATGTTAAAGTGAAAATTTAAAAATTAATGAATCTTCAATACAGCTAACTTTTTTTAAAGAAAAGTTTTTTTAAAAAAATCAATAAAAATGTTACCATTTTAGAACAGTTTTCTCATCAAATATAAATGTATTCAAAAATTCATTTTAACGTATGCCTTACTCCTATCTTTGCCCCTACAGCATCATCCAGAAGCGGCAAACTCAGAGGTCTACCTACTTTGGGAACATGTTTGGTAACCATGGGAACGTCTATCGCTTCTCGAACTAAACGTTTTTTATTTATGTGCATTTAGCGAAAGAGGGAATGTAGGGATTTTTTTGACTCTTCGTTGATTGAAATAAGCACTTCTAGAATAGGACTTCTTTGTGACAAAGGAATTACTTAACAGTATACCCAGTCAAAAATTTACGTTTGCGAGGAGGAGGCCTGATTTTAGGGGTGGAGAAATGGGAGAAAATAATGTGGTTGATAGGTCCACAGAGTGACGAAAATATTGTTCTTCCACTAGAAAAGAAATAAACACTAAAAGAAAGAAAAAATAATACTTATGAAATCAGCCTTTTTTGTTTTATTTATTTATTTTTGTTACGAATGTATTTTGATTTTAATAAGGGGTGGAACAAGTTTTGCATTTTCTCGAAAGGATATCGAATCCATTCTCATCTGAATAGGGCACAAACACATTCAAAAGTTTAACAATAAAAATAAAATAATAATCGAAAGATTCATCGATAAATAAAGATATTCTTGAGATTAACAGTGAAATTAAAAATATTCTAAGAACTCGCTGTACAATTAAAATATACATATAAAAATTGAAATTTAAAATTGTAAAGGAAATTTAGATAGGAAAATTTTTTTTTCGAAGGTATTGCCTGAATTAATTCAAAATATGTTAATGGCAATTCGATTTTTACAAATTGCTTACATTAATAAATGAACAACTTAAGAGACAAAAAAAAAATATTTATTTTATCCTTTTTACACTCAAATGACTTATCGATTGAAATGCAAAATTTGGTTCTATATTTGCTTAAACTTTTTAGCAAAAATAAATTTTTTAGAAGCGAAACACAAGAATGGTTAATATTTCATTGTCTCTTTTCAACATATATTGTAAATTTATTTCTCTCTGTATGTATGTATATATATATATATATATATATATATATATATGTATGTATGTATATATATATATATATACATATATATATATATATATATATGTATGTATGTATATATATATATATATACATATATATGTATATATATATATATATGTAAATATATACAGAGAGAGAGATAAATATACTATATATGTTAATGAAAAGAGAAAAGATATATATATACTGGATTTTGGATTCAAATAAATGTATTTTTAATTTTCATCGAAATATATGTATAATTTACAACTTTACTGAAATATCAACTTATTTCAATATTTCGTCTTAAATATGTCGTTAATTTTAAAGTATTTTAATGAACTATTTCGAAGCCACATTTAAATTGTTTTGAAAGTGTTGATTTAAAAAAATTCCATTATGTGTGTTATTAATTAATACGAGTGTGTTATTAATTAATTATTACTCTGAAATTTTTGAGATACGCACAGACGAGAATTAACAAAATAAAAATAATGGTTTAATTTTAAAATACAAAGTATTTTAACTCAGAAGAGGATTTTTTACTGACTTACTTCAACTTGTTTAGTGTATAATAAGTTTTAAACAGAAGACAAAATGGAGTTGACGCGAGAACATTTTAGCACTATGATTTTCTACGATTTTAAAGCAGGATTAAATCAAGAAGAAAGCCTTCAACGGTTGCAATGAGGATTTGGTGATGAATCTCCAGCTCGTGCTACTGTATTCAGATGGTTTAGAGAATTTAAAAGAGGTCGAAATTTTCTTCAGAATGAAGAACACACAGGAAGGCCACCGTCGGCAGTAATCCCGGATAATGTGTCTGCCATACGGAAAATGTTAATGGATGATAATCGCTGTACCTATCAAATGATACTGAAGGAACTTAACATTATATCCGCAGCCATACACAAAATCATTCATGAAGAACTACATATGAAAAAAGTAGTTTGCCGTTGGATTCTCCAAAATCTAACTGAGCACCAAAAAGAGGAGCGTGTCAGAATCAGTAAAGAAACTTTTAAATTGCTAAATGATGGTGGCCACCGCATCATTTCTAAAATTGTAACAGGTGATGAAACGTACATACCATTTTTTGACGTTCCAACACGTCAAGAAAGCAAAATATGGGTCTTTGAAGATGATCCCACGCCGACAATGGTGAAAAAACAACGCGCAGTGAAAAAAGTGATGTATGCCGTTTTCTTCAGAAGTACGGGATTGGTCAAAACCATCAAGTTGGAAGGACAGTAACAGCAAACTGGTATACCACTAAATGTCTTCCAGAAATTCTACAAGAACTGAATGTTAAGCGACTAATGCTTCACAATGACAATGCATCTTCGCATACAGCCGGATTAACAGTTGAGTTTCTTAAACAAAAATAAATTAAAGTGATCGAACATCCGCCGTATTCACCTGATCCAGCTATGTGCGACTTTTGGTTATTCTTTAATCTAAAAAAAGGAACTTACGTTGACGTCGTTTTCATTCAGAAGAAGAGACTGATGTGGCTATAAATGCATTTTTTTCATCTATTCCAAGAAATGAATGGCTTGAGGCATTTAATCTGTAGAGAATTCGTCTAGAAAAATGCATTGATGCTGGATGAGACTACTTTGAACACACCTAAAATTTTGTAAGTATAACTTAAAAAGCCTAGTTGTATCGCAAAAATTTCAGAGTGACCCTCGTAGAATTAAAGAATTTGCTTTGTAGGAATATATTTAAAGAGCATAGACAATAAGCTTATAATATTGGAAAAAAAAAAGAAAATGTTGTTTATTTCAAGACTCAAAATATATCACATTTAATTGATATTTTATGCGTTCATTAATTATTATATCAAATTATCACTATAAACAATAAATATTTCAATATTACATAAATAAAAGTAAATAATTTATAATTAGATACATTGAATATTCTGAAGTGAACTAATCAACACACACATTTTCTTCTTTCTTCATTGAAATTTTTCTCTAATTTTTTTTTCTTTAATCAAAAATTTTTTTGCAAACTTAATGCCTTAATTTTTTTCAATTTAATTTGATTTAAGTATGATATTTTAAACATTTTCATTTCACAGAAATGTAAAATAAAAATGAAATTTGATTTTACAATTTTACTTTGAAAGGGGACTATTTAAAATTATAATCAAACAGGACAAGTGAAATGATAATAAATTTAAGTAAAAAATTTATGAGCTAATATAAATTTGGCTACAGTACAAGTAATGCCAACTGTTTCTCTAATTTACAAATTCAAGCAACAAAATTAATTTAAATTTCCAACAAGTTTTATTTAATTTTTATTTATTTGAAGATCAAAATTAAATTTGGAGTATTATTGAGAATGGACGAATTTCGTAAGAGAAATCTTAATATATCCATTTAATTATTTATATAATAACAAGAAGTAAAAGAATATACTTAACAAGTGTTATATATCTTTCTCAGGTTTATATGTGCTCACGGTAAATATATGTAAGCGATTCAATTTTAAAAAATCAAATCAAAACTTAAAAAGTGATTAGATTTTAACAAAAATAATCACAGAAAAAACTATAATTAAAAGGCAAAACTATAACTCTAATAGAGTTAATAACTGATGTCCTTTGTATAAGAAATACTATATTGTTACAAATAATTAATATACAATTTAGCATTTTTTATTTATTTACAAAAATATTCAATTCATAAAAATTAGATTAAAACTCATTTGCTTTTAATATAAGCTTATAACTGAATCCACATGTGACAGTTTAAGATAGTATAAACTAAACTCTCACTAGGCACTTTATTGTTATATCATTTGAAGCATGTAAATATTTTTCTTAGTTTAGAATCTATTATTTTGGTTATTACTGTTTACCCAATAAAAATATTACAATGCAAAGTAAAATAAAAAAAATAATGAATTTCTGAAAAATTGAGTCTTAAATAATAATTTTTTTAATAACTCCTTGCAATCTCAATTGAATTTAAATTAAAATCCAGCTTTTATAAAGAATGTTTTAATTAAGAGTCTTTGAATCCATATTTAAAGGTATTGAGTAATTTGTTTAATATGTTAAAATTGTAAGCAATTAAAAAAGTGGAGAGCATTTTCAGATTTCATAAAGTACCTCGAAACTAAATTCATAAATTTTTTCTTTATCTTATATCAGAATAACAAAAATCATGTTCTTATATTTGTTTTCTATTGAACAAATTTTAAATTATGTTTCAACGAAGAATAACGCGTTGTTAAATTACATGTGCGTTAATATACATAATATGTTAATAATTAGAGAAAGAAAATTTATATTTTTTAAGTAATATTTAAAACTATTACTTATTTGGAAGTTATTGAAAATCTTATCATACAAAGTACTTAGAAAAGAAAGGGAAATCTGGATTATTTCTTATAAGTAAATTTAGGAAGAAAATCATACTTCCCTTGTTACTTTCATTCAGTTCCATTTTACAATAAAGCATTTATAGGAGTTTAATCATCGTGAAGGCTTAGAAATAAAAAGAGTGTATATAAAAAGAAATATATGAGTGGTATAAGCTAGCGTATTATCTTTCGATCAGTATATTATTTCAAATTAAAAATTCTAATTATCTTGTCAGGTGAAGTCATCCTTAATCTGTAAAAATCAAATCTGAATTATTATAGTTTTCAAATCTTCACAAGGTTAGTTACCATGTGATCAAGATAAAAAAAAAGTTGAATACTATGAATTTATCAAACAAACTATTATTGTGACTCTTTGTAAATATGTTTATATGCAGAAATAAAATAAAAATAAAAATCTTTATTATTAATTTTTTGAAGACAGCACTTTCGTATGAAAAAGTGCAAAACATTTATTCTTTCCTTCTCTAGCCCATTTTCATCATCACTTATTATTAAAAAAATGTATTATACTCAATGCTTTAAACGCAGATTTTCGTTTAAATTGTAAATCATGCTTTTTTCATTATTAAAAATATTTAAATTAATGATGTAATCAAATGATAATAAATATTTATTTGTAATTAAAAACAGCATGAGGAAATTCAAAATATCAATAGCACACCAATTTTCAAATCTCTATGATTATCATTGAAAATTCCTATTTACATTTTCATGATAATATAACAGAATGCTTAAATGCTAAAAAACATAGTGAAATTGAAGTTTGATGTGATAAAAAACTTATGAATATACTTACATTATTTAAAACATATCATTGTGCTTTATATAGTGTAAAGAAAGAAACTTATATGAAAAAGTAAATGTTCTAATTATTTATGTTTATATAAATTAGTATTTCTGAAATCTAAATCATGAACTAGACATTTGTTAAATGAAATTTATTAAGCATTATATTTCTTAAGTATTCAAAGAAAATATTATTTAATTTAAATTATAAATTTTAAAAATATTTATTTATTACAGACTTCTAAAAATAGTTAAAAACATTAATTCTTCTAGTATCAACATAATTTAATTAGATTTATATAACATAACAATTCAAAAGAATAAAAAATGAAGAAATTCTTGAAGTATTTGAAGGATTCAAAAATATAAGAAAAAATACTGATTTTAATGACTTCATTTAACGGAAATTATAAGACGTATCTAAGGAATATAACAAAATTTAAAAAATGTAAGTAAAGGGAATTCATTTAAAAGCAATATATAAAAGCTGGTATGAAATCCAATGAATTTATTCATGATGGCACATTGTATTCACATGAAGTACATTAAATATCATATTGCTGACATACTTTTGCTTAGAAATTCAGAGTATAAAAGATGATAATTTCAGACTCCAAACAATTTCACTACGAAAAAATTTTTTTTCGAAACATATTTTGATGAGAACATTTCCCTTTTCATCAAAAAAAATTTGTAAATTTAAAAGTTTTGGTAGATAAATTTATTTATTAAATGATTCGATAACATTATAAATGAAAGATTACTTTCCTAAATGATTTTTAAAAGTAATTTCTAGAAGATAAGCAAGAAATTCAAAAATAATTTCTAGACGACAAGAGATGATAAACATTTTATTAATTTTTACTGATTTCATTTCCGTTGAGAGGATTGTGGAGGGACGCCTTATTAAACAGAAGTCTTTAAACGGTCCACAACTTAGAAAACTGGAAGTACTGTTATTTTTAACCTAAATATCAACAAATACCTTAACAGATAAAAAGGAATCAAAGTATTTGAACATAAAATGAATGAATGTAAAAGAAAACACAATTTTTTTTAGAAAAAGCTTATTTTATTTTTAGACAAAGCTAAAGAGGATTTACATAACTAATTTATCATATTATTTAAGTAATAACTTTAAAACATAATGATTATAAAAGTCCGAATATTTCATAAAAATATATCAATATTATATGCGTTTAATTCGGTATGCCGTCTGGTATCAAAAGTACAAAGATATACTCAGGTTGACATTCATTTAGAAACCAGATTTGGTCCAAACTCTTCTCACATATATTCTAAAATAGAATAAAAACAATTATTTCATTATAATAAAACCACAAAGCATACAATAGATTTGATACAGCAAGATTTATTTGATTTAAAGATTAAAAAGACTAAGAATTACATCAAAAAAGCAAATATTCGTAATCCATTTTGTAAATATAAATATTTTAAGTGAGGATATTTGAAATAAAACTTATTTTTAATGAGAAACAAAAAAATGTAGCAATCAGATTTTGGAAGCATTTGAACGAGAAGAGAATTGGAATTTCTATAGAACTATATCCAAAAGTGTAAATTCGTTAAAAATATACAGGTAAATTACTAGATTTTTTTTTCATAGTAGAAATGGGCACAAAAGTGCATTCACTTTAGAAAAATATTTATGAAGTTCTTAAAAATTGGTAGTCAGATAAATGGCTTCAAACATTGAAGCTCTGTCTGTTGTGAAAAATATATATGCTCAACAATTCAAATATGAATTAATATTTGCAATGGTCTATTAGATAATCCACTTGTATTTTGCCATAAGTTCTTAAATATTAAATTAAGTTTTTATATTAAAACAAAAATAAACAAGCTAACACTTTTAAAGTTCTTGCATACATAATAAAAAATGCAATTTCTTCTCGCAATAATCTTTACTTTAATGAAATAAAAAATACATCAATAAGAATTCATCTTATTAAACAAAGTTGATTAAAAATGCACTTTTAATAAAGTTCTTTGATAGTAAATTAGTTCTGTTGATAAGTTTTATATATAAACTTTGTCAAAAGTTAATTTTTTTTGTAACATGAAATATAGTTTTTACAGACTGAATTGTAGCAAACTTGTTTATCTCTAGTACAATAGGAGCGAAAATTATTTTTCAAAATTAATCATAGGTTTCTAATCCAAAATATTAAAAAACGGTGTAAGTAAAATGGAAACATTTTCTTTCATCATGCCAGTTTTCACTTTTGGTAGGTAAAATTACATTCTGTAGTGTTGATTATTAACTTCTTATTTTAATTTTTATACATTTTCTGATTTTTTATATAACTTTATGTAAAAATTTGCTTTTAATGTATAAAAATAAAATGTCAATAAATAATGTGCTTCTGCTATATTCTCTGTAGCTTGATAAAAAGTTAAGCTTGTATGATAAATACAATAATAATAAAAAAGCTTATTTCTTAAAAAATGGGAGACGTCCTTTTAAATCTGGAAAAGAAATAAACATTTTTGCAATTATTCTATCAGAAATTTTGAAGGAATATATAACATTTTATAGAAAAATAAAGCTATTTATGGAATATAAAAAATAGCTTAAAACCTTAATAATTATGATTCGATTGAATTATCTTTTGATTTGCAATTATAAGTATAATTTTAATTGAAAACCAAAAGACAAATTAAGAAACTTTTTTTAATTATAAATATTGAGTTATATACATTACTAAATCTTTTTTTAATTTTATTAAAGTTTTGTGGTATTATTTGCACAGAAATTAACTTCTTTTGAATATTTGAATTTTCTTTCTAGTGGACGAAAATGCTTAAAATTTTCGAAAAGTATGATATTTGAAAAGCAAAAATAACAAAAGGAGTGATTTTTTATTGGTTTTAGATAGGAGAAGAAATAAGAAAACATAGTTTCTTATGATAAAATTGTGATTATAACATCAAATATATTAAAATTAATAAAGCATTTATCATTCTTCATAATTGTTTTAAGACTTTCGCAAGTAAGTTTTATTTCAAAAATTTTTTATTTCAGCATATTTTTGTTTTTATTGTTTTGTTTTATGTTGGTCATTAGTCATTTTAATATTTCCAGTATTCTTGATAAACTTTTCAGGTGTAAATGTTTCTCAATTCGTAATATTTTTTTCACGTACTTAAACACTAAAAACGAAAACACCTAAATTTATGGTTTATTTTAGTAAAAATTTTCCAATTAAATGTGGGGAACAAAGGAAAGTTCTGAGCAAGTTTTTGAATATAATGTAATATCACATATAAAGGAAATTTCTATTACAGCAAAAGAAACAATTCCTTATTTAGTCAAGGAGAATCTACTTTCAGAAAATAAACAATGGTGTTCTGTTTAGTACTATGATTATTACCTTTAATAAATTACACTTTCATTTTAATAATATATTAAAAAATAAATTTACAATTTTATAGCGAACAGCAATACACAAAAAATTTCATTTCAAACTCTAAAACTAAACTAATAAAATTTTTAATCTTACAGGGTTTCACGGGTATAATTCTCAATTAATGATAAACATTAGGTTTTCCAAGAATCCAAAAAAGTTACATATTATGTTTCAAACTCTTTACCTTAACTTACAACTGTGTTTAACTTCCTTGGTTTTATGATAAAGTCCTATTTTTTTAGGAAGATAAGCAAATAAATTGAACATTGTGAATTTCTTTTATGAGAAGTTTTACAAGAATAAAATAAGTTTCCAAGAATATATCACGTGTGTAACTAAATCAAAAAATTTGTTAGTAAATGACAAAAACTATCTATTCATGTCAAGCTATAGATTTTAATAATATTTTGATCCATTTTATAGATATATTAAGCAATATAATTTCAAAGTTGAAATATGTTTGGGTCTTCAAATTAGCATAATTTAAATTGTAGAGAAATAGAATATATTCTTATACACCTAGTAGAGAGACAGAGTGAAATTTGAAGTAATAACTATAATTTTTAATAAATTACCTATAATTAAAAAATGACAAATGTATACGAGGGTTACTCTGAAATTTTTGAGATACGCGCAGATGAGAATTTACAAAATAAAAATAACGGTTTAATTTTAAAATGCAAAGTATTTTAACACAAAACACGATTTTTTACTCATTTACTTCAACTTGTTTAGCGTAGAATAAATTTTAAACAGAAGAGAAAATGGAGTTGACGCGAAAACATTTTCGCGCTATGATTTTTCTACGATTTTAAAGCAGGATTAAATCAAGAAGAATACCTTCAACGAAGAACACACAGGAAGGCCACCGTCAGCAGTAATCCCGGATAATGTGTCTGCCATATGGAAAATGTTAATGGATGATAATTCCTGTACCTATGAAATGATACAGAAGGAACTTAACATTGGATCCTCAGCCATACACAAAATCATTCATGAAGAATTACATATGAAAAATGTAGTTTGCCTTTGGTTTCCCCATAATCTAACTGAGCACCAAAATGAGGAGCGTGTCAGAATCAGTAAAGAAACTCTTAAATTGCTAAACGATGGTGGCCACCGCATCATTTCTAAAATTGTAACAGGTGATGAAACATAACCGTTTTTTGACGTTCCAACACGTCCAGAAAGCAAAGTACGGGTCTTTGAAGATGGTCCCACGCCGACAATGGTGAAAAAACAACACGCATTGAAAAAAGTGACGTATGCCGCTTTCTTCAGAAGTACGGGATTGGTCAAAGCCATCAAGTTGGAAGGACAGAAGACAGTAACAGCAAACTGGTATACCACTAAATGTCTTCCACAAATTCAACAAGAACTGAATGTTAGGGGACTAATGCTTCACAATGACAATGCATCTTCACATACAGCCGGATTAACAATTGAGTTTCTTAAACAAAAACAAATTAAAGTGATCGAACATCCACCGTATTCACCTGATCTAGCTATGTGCAACTTTTGTTTATTCTTTAATCTAAAAAAGAACTTACGTGGACGTCGTTTTCATTCAGAAGGAGTGATTGATGTATTGGCTATAAATGCATTTTTTCATCTATTCCAAGAAATGAATGGCTTGAGGCATTCAATCTGTGAAAAATTCATCTACGAAAGTGCATTGTTGCTGGAGGAGACTACTTTGAACACGTCTAAAACTTTGTAAGTGTAACTTTAAAAACCTAGTTGTATCTCAAAAATTTCAGAGTGACTCTCGTATATATAGAAGAGCAATATATAATAAAAGTTATTTTTAATTTTTTAAGTAATTAAAATTAAAGCACATGAAATTATTTTTTATAATTTTAAATGTGTGAAAAAATAAATAAAAATTATGATCTTTGTTATAGTTATTATATTAAAAATGCCTAATGAACTTAGGGCATTAAGAATGCTCAAATTCATAAGTTTCAAATTAAGGAAATAAGAAATGGTGATATACTTGATAAAAAAATAGTAATATATTTTTAATTAAATATCTTAACCATTAATAACATGAATTACAATTTTATAAATTGGAGAAATGCATTTGCGTTGTATTATTACAATATATTGAGCGACAGTATTGCACACTGCGTAGTACGAAAATTTTATGATGCATTTTTGAAGATTTTTACAAGAAATATCGATAATAACTTACGTTAAACATAAAAACAGTAGTATGTGAAAAACTAAATAAATATTGTAAGTAATCTTATGGTATAAATTATATTTCGTAAAATATATTACCAAAAGAAAGCTTTACCTTACCAAGAGAAAACCTATATTATATTGAAGATATTTACTATATGAATAAATTGCTATAATATTGCACGAAATTTTCCAAAATAAGACAGTTATCAAAAAGATGTAACAACTCATATTTAAAAGAACACCTTCGGAAAAGTATTTCAAACGTCTAGAATAACTATAAAAGTTTCTATTTTTAATTAAGTTCTAAAATTTCAAGAAAAAAATTCCTTTTTAACATTTAAAAGTTGTTAACAAGTGGTAATGTAAAAATGGCCGAATTATTCTGCTTTTTCAAATTACACCAAAAAATTAGTATTTATTTATCTCTAAAGTGATGAAAATTCAAAATTTCTGTTTGAAAATCTGTTATGAAACTCAGAAATTTTCTTTTTTTCGTTATTTATATCATTGTACTTGAAAGTTTAATGACAAATGTAATATATGTATTATGTTTATTTCTTATCACAATGAATAAAATTTTTTATGAAATACCTGAATTTCTAACAAAAAGTTATGAGAGATAATTTTTAAACTTTAAGGAGGGTATGTATTAAAAGAGAATTAATTAAAAGAAATTAAATTTTATTAATTAAAAGAGAAAACAATTAGTATTAGTATTAATTAAAAGAAAAAACAATTAGTATTAATCATAACTTTAAAATTTTGAAGTACCTTCAAACTTTCTTACTTCAAAATTTTGAAGTAAGAGAAAACTCTAAACAAAATCAGTTTTTTAAGAATTTATGCAGAATGCATTATTGTATGTAATTTATTATACATTAAAGTTAATATAAATTTGAAATGTTGACAGTATTTCCTATTGCTTTATCAATTTTATGATGTTTAATAATATAGATTGATTCAATATAATCAATATTATAAAGATATATTTAATTTGAAACAATATCATTTGATAATTTACCATCTCAACTAATAAAAAAATAATAAATCATCCGAAATTATTCAAAATTTTAAGAAAAAGTAATGAAAGCTACTATTTTAAGATTAAATACAATATTAAAATTTTTAACTATATCATGTTTCAATAATAAGAAATTAAAAACAGTGTAACATCGTTTTAGATTGTTTCACAATTTTTTAAAGAAAGAAAACTTTTATTCTAATACAAATACATTTTTACAAATATGCATCATGTAAATTTGAGCATTCGTTTTTTGAAAATAATTATTACAAAATATAATATTTAACAGCTTTTGTGTAATGAACATTTAAAATGATTTCACTCTTTCTGCAAACTTGAAATTTTTTATACATATTTTTATTAACCAAAACAATTGGTAAAATATCATCCCAGCAAAAGGAAAAAATTAGTCTGCGCACTTAAAATCGAATGGAATAATCATAACTATTATACAAAAAAGAAATGCTTCTAATAATTCCAAATAATAATCATATTATAATTTTAAATAATATTCAAAGTATTATATATATATGTAATGCTCTTAACCAACCTTGGTCGACCATCCAAGAACATTTGCAACAAATTGATAAAAACAAACAGAGCAGGTGTATGGTTTTCACATAATCTGTCTGAAGAAAACAGAATGAACCGATCTGCGACTTGCAACTTATTGATTCAACGTTACAACACAGAACCGTTCTTTGATCGCTGCAGATGAAAAATGGGTCCAGTATGATAATCCAAAACGCAAAAGACAGTAGTTCTCTCCGAATGAACCACCACGAAGGGCTACTAAGCCAGGTTTGCATCCAAAAATGGCGTTTTTATGTCTTTAATGGGGTATTCGTGGAATCGTTCATTTTGAAGTGCTTAAACCGGAAGAAACTGTTAATGCGGATCTTTATTGTGAACATTATCAATCATTAATTGAAAAGTATCCAGTGATTGTCAATAGAAAAGACGTTCTTTTTCAACACGATAATGCAAGACCACACTGCTCAAGAAAAACGCTGGAAAAAATTAATATATTCGGGTGGGAGGTATTGTGTTTCACCCACCATACTTGCCTGACTTTGCGCCAATGGATTTCCATTTATTCTGTTCAATGCAACACTTCTTAACAAACAAAAAATTTGAAAATTTGGTTGATATGAAAAATGCCATCGCCAAATACTTTACTGAAAACCAATTGATTTTTATGGATATGGCACTGAAAATTTGCACAGAATTGGCAAAAGGTTGTTACCAACGAGGGTGATTACATGATTGACTCAAAAGAAAAACTTGTAAGAAATTTATTAATTCCGGCTTACTGTAAAAAACGACATAATTTTCCAGTCCCCTTAATATAAGGAAAGACGAAAAATAGTAAAAAATTCCTGAACAATTGAAAATAAAATAATCTTCTTAGAGAAAAATGTGAATTTGACAAAATTTATTGTTTAATATGTATATTATTTTGACATTTTTTTTTAACGTTTTAATTTCCCTAAACATTATTAAACTTTCAGAATATAACATTAATGTTGAAATATATCTTGAATCTTAAATAAAATTATCATATAAATTATATTTTGAAATTTAAGTGTGGTCAACTTCCATCAAAAATTCAATTTATGGTTAAATGATAGCTTTATTTTGACTGTTATTTGAGACTTCTGCTTACAGACCGACACATTTCAATGAGAAATCAAAGTTATGCTTGTTAAACAGTTGAATTTGATTTCCTATTCATTTATATAATAAATATGTTACGAAGTCAAACATTTAGTAACATATTTACAATATAAACAAATAGAAAATTCCTTATCAATGAACTTTAGTATTTCAATAAAGTTATTTTATATTTCCATTCCTTTTTTTAAATATTAAGTTTACTGAGCCATGCAAGAAATATAGAGAGCAAGATTTGAAAACACATGCTAAATTGTCATTGCATTTACAAGATTGTTCATGTAAAGAAATTATGTTTTTTCACACACACCTAACTATTCATGAAAAAATATTAAAAGAATTTTTTAGAGCAATTAGTTTTAAATTTCAGCACATATCTGAAGAAATTCCAGAGCATTTTGAGAATTCTTCTTTTTAATATAATTCAGCATTCTGTTTTGGAAGTATATTTCTGTATTGTAACGAATTCGATTTCCTTAAACATGCCCATATAAGGTGTTTTATTCGTACATGTTTATAAAATGGGTTTGTATATGATTTAATTAAAACTGGGCTGAATTTCATAAATATTTTATTTTCATTAAAAAAAAATTTAAATTTTCAAAGTCTAAAACTAATGAACATTTCTTTTTAAAAAGTATATATATATATATATAATTCTGCTAACATTAATTTAAACTTACTAATTTTAACATTTAAGTACTACAGATATTTTAAGTATTTGATTTTGCACATTAAAAATTAAGGTCTTTCGTAATATTTAGCAATTTTTAAATATTTTTACTCAACCATGAAAATGCATTGTTGGAAAAAGTTTGAAGAAATTAAAGTATATAATTTTTTTAGATTTTGTTTCTGTAATAAATATATTTTTTTAAAAGTGAAGTTTCTTCTTTGTTGTATTTTTTGCAATATTACTAAATTATGTTCGATTTCACAAATATTTTAATTTTAATGTGTATTAAATTACTATAATATCAAAACCAGATATGTTTGTAGTAAATGTTGTACATTGTAATATGTAATTGTCACTTCCCACACTTTATTGTAATTCCAATTATTAAAATTAACAAGTTTCTAAAAAATTTATCAAATTATTTTAAAGTTTCATTTGTATATTAATATATTTTACACAAATATGCATTAGTTGACAGCGGAATCTTAAACTTGAATATGTAGTGTCTTAGAAAAAAAAAATATGAAGAGTCATGAAATTGTTCTTCATTTTATGCGCTTTCTAGTGTCTAACTTAATTTTATAAGTTATAAAGGATGCAAAATTTCAGCTATAATGTATTACACTGAACATCAGAATGTAATGCCAAATATATTAAGATATAAAATCATAAATTTTATAAAAAAAAATGTGAGTAAATGCAATGAATTGAATACCAGCAAAATAAGAAATGAAATATTTGAATTATAATATAATTTTAAGAGGAGATTTGCAAACTAAATATTCAAAAGAGAATTAATGATAGAAATTCTTAAGATCTCTTAAATAGAAATTTTATTTTTATTAGTATATAATTTATTTGTAAAGGAATATTGTGCTGTAAAAAATTAATAGATAAATTTAACAATTTACTTCATCTTCGGGAAATTTTATTCCAATGCGTATCTGCGAACCAAATTTTTTCACTTTACTATTATAAATTAAATTTTTTGAAATATTTTTATGATTTCTTACAATGAATTAAGTTAGTAATACTGCAACCAAAGTATACTGTAAAATGCTTCAGTGTAATAAACGCTTTTATTTAACATTTCGATGCAAATTAACATTTTAATTAAAATTTTAATTATAAGCTTAATTATATGGTTAGTTAGTACATTTAATACGTACAATTTTGGGAAGTATTAATTTGAATTAAATTAAATAATTAGATTATACATTAAAAACAAATATAAGACTAACGATAACTTCTATGTGTTAGGGATGATCAAAGAAGTTTTCCAATTTCAAATCACACATTTCTTGAAGTAGAAGATGCGCGTGCCAGAAAATGTGTGTGTTCGCTATTTATCAACATATTTTAATTTTGGACCTACAAATCCAGAAAAAATGTTAGGAATAAAATATTTCTTTCAGATTATAATGCTTCAATAACTGTTTAAACGGTAATTAGCATAGATAGTTAAAACACTAATTTTGATTGATACATTAATTTAAATCTGAACTATTACCAACATAATCAAAATATTAGATTTAGATCCTTAAAAGAATACTAAATGGTGAATTGAAAGGAATAATATGCATATTTATTTTAAGAAAAATTGTAAATTAACTAGACTGGACTAATATATTGTATACATTGTTATTATTAGATATGGAAGTTGCATATATTGGAATTAGAAGTAGCAGGGTTTTTAATTTCAGACCAAATGTTTTATGCGTTTAATAAATAAAAGCATTGTAAGATTTAGATACATTAAATTAATTACAATGTAGAGCATCATTTAAATATAACAAATCAAAATTTCTAATTAGTGTTGTTCGAATGCATTAATTTTTATATAAGTATTTAGTTACTCTGAAAATTAAAACCTATGGTCTAATTAATGTAGATTTCAGTTAACCGTAAATGTAAAATTTAATTTTTCAAATGTAATGAACTTTGTGCAACTCTTCTTTTAGAAATAACATCAAAAATAAAAAACAAATTTGAAGCAAATTCATTGAAATATAAATTATTACTTACGAATTTTTTTTCATTGTATTACTGTCCTTTTTCATTTTCTTTTCAATGTTTTTTACTCTTCTACCTTAATAAAATAACAGGAAATGAATTTTTCAAAAGTCAATTTGAAAATCGATTGCAAAATAAAAGGGACAACAGATTCTGGGACACTTTTTCATGCGAATAAAATTGAGTCAACGAAGTTATATATTTAATAAATTTTAACTGACAACACTACCGATTTATTTTGAAATAAAATATAAAAATACTTTTTAATAAAAAATCATAAAATATAAAATACAGAAATTCTAGTAATGTCAAAAGACACAAATAGATTATAAGGAAACTTCTCAGGCAACATAAATAAATCAAACATTCTTTTTTCCTTTTCAGTGAATAAAACTCATGATAAAACTTACCATAAATATTCATTGAATAGAAATCTTCAGAAAGATAAATTTATTAAGGATAATTTTGACTATTTTGTTATGTGAGAGAAAAAAATTAGAATTTCCTTTACACTAAAACAAGATTAGAAACCAATTTAAATCTTCTTTTTCAATGTAAAATATTTTCAGGGAGGAGATTTTATTTCAAGTTTGTTTCTTAGATATCATTTAAGTATTATTTTGTAATATATTAAATTGAAGGTTGTTTTATATTCATTCAAAATTCAGTTTATATAAATTAGTTGCGCACGGACTTTACATTTTCACGTTTTGTGTACGTTAGGTTATTTTCAATTCAGCAGAGAACAAATGAGAAGTAATTGTAAATTGTTTTTGTAACAGCATTTTTAAATAGAGTTTTAAATTTTCATGAAGTAAAAAGCATATAAAGTTAAGCTTTTTTGGTGTTAGATAACATTTTTTTCAAATATTCGCAAATTAAATGCGTGTTTTATCGATGGTTTCTTATCTCATGTAATATTTTATGTAATTTTTTTAGCTAAATTAACCTTTTTTATAATTTTTTAGTTAAAATTAAATAAAGATTTTAAAATAAAAAAATACCATGCAAATAATTTTCAATATAATAAAGTATTAATATTTTCTTGATGGATATGATTTTAGTGATTTATTTACAGAATATTTTGACATATTTAAATTCGTCTTCTGAGGAAATATTTTACATATTATAATTTAAAAAAAAAAAACAAATAATACACTACCAGCGAATAATATTATTTTTAAAAAATTTCTAGATTAAAATAAATAAAAGTTTTTCAATTTAATGATTCCCTAGAGGTAGGATAAATCTTTTTGAATTGTTAAATCTTAGGTTCGATACCAAGCACACTTGAATATTTGAGAATTGGTTTTGAGCTTCTGATTTTTACATTTTTTTGTGCAAGTGCTTAGAAGTTCTTCAGGATTCTAATCGTTACATTAAACAAGATTCTTCAACCATTGAGATTTTACCTGAAAGTAAAGCCAACGTAGAAGGTGAAGTGATTTATCGCCAACTTTGTTTGTTGGGCTGTCTGCTATGATGTGCCAAAATACTTTTAACAATGCACAAAAAGTAGTTCTGCTAACAAAACATATATTTTTCAGCACACAGTCCTTTTAAGATAAAGATTCAATGGTAAAAAGATGGATAACTAAGATAATGTGAGATGAAACCCTTAATAAGAAAAATATTTTCATCTATATTTACGTTATTATGAAAATAAAAGTTGAATAAATTATTCTGAATTGTTATTAAAAATAATTTTTTTACTAAACAAATTATTCATTTTGAAAGGTTTTAAAAGTAGCTTACATATTTTAAATTTTTTTTAATCTTAGGAAATTATGAAATAATTTTACGTTGAGACAACATACATTAATTGAAATAGTAAGCATAAAATTATGTTCAAAAATGAAATTTAGTATACCACAAAAGTTAAGCTAACCTATTTTAAAAATTTGGTAATATTTTATCCATTTATTTTCTTTTTAAATAATAAGAAGATAAACGTAAAACTTTTTTTTAATAATAAGGTTTAATAAGATTAATTTTAATTTTGAATCAACATCCAATAATATACAAGCAATAGATATTAAGCTAACGTTGAAAACCATTCTTCATTTTTCAACTAAGAATTAAATAATTGCTTGTTTGTAATGAATTCTAAATGTTATATTAAGCTCCTAAAACGGCAGCATATTCATATTGTATTTTATGAAGTTTTTTATTTATGAACTTTTTAGCTTAAATAGCATGTTTTTATTTGACCATTGCGTGTAAATTCTTGATACCTTTGTCAATCATGGATTCGCTGATGCTAAGTTGCTTAGAAATAAACTCAAACTCACCAAAATCCCTATAATTGATCACTTAAATAAACAAATATGAAGAAATAATTTACACTATGCAATTATTAACGTCTCTAGGATGTAAATTTTAAAATATTTCTAGGTTTTAATCCTTTAGATTTTAAATTTGCTTTCAGAATAGCAAAATTTCCTTTTAAGATTTGTATAGTTAGATGCATTTGAAGCACCAACCCTGCAAATTGTATCAATACATTCAAAATGACAATAGTAATATATGAAATGAAAAAAATCGAAACGGTGTGCTTATAGCATAACAATTTCAAATAGAATAATAAATATGAAAAGAGAATCGGAATTATTAATGTAAAACATTTTTAATGAAGAAAGTAAGCCTCAAATATAGCTTAATTTAAATTCTTTTATGCATAATAAGTACCAGGATTATTGATGTTAACTAATAGTAAAGTTAATAACAAATCTTTATTTGTTACTAAAACTAGGTTATTAGGAATTTCATGAAAACATGGTTCTAAGAGAAAGATTGTCTCTCTCTCTCTGTATATATATATATATATATATATGTATGTATGTATGTATGTATGTATGTATGTATGTATGTATATATATATATATATATATGTATGTATGTATGTATGTATGTATGTATGTATGTATGTATGTATATATATAAGCATCTGATATAATTTCTTAGCACGAAATTTTTTAAGTGTAATGAATTTGTCGTTTTTAAAATCTTATTTAATACAGTAGAATTAATAGAATCATGTCTTTATATTTTGGTTTGAGTAGTAAATTCCTATTTGAACAAGATTAATTTATTTCTAAAATTAATTTCCATCCATAGTCAAAATTGCATACAAACATTAAAAAAAAATTGTTAATTATGAATTTCATTATAAAATTCAAGCTTATATTAATGCAAAAAATAAGCAATATTGTTCATAAACAAACAGTTAGAACTAATTTTATAATTCTAATAGAGTATACCATGAATTTATCAATATTAGCTTATTCAATGTTTTTCAATTGTAACTTTCCTCTTTCTTTCAGAAATGGGCAGCTTTTTTTATTCTTTAAATATAAAAAAATTTTAAATTTTTTAAAATTATACTTTTATTTAAATTCATATAATCAATAGGCATCACATTTTTTCATTAGTTTTTAAAATTCTCTTATTCACTTCAAATATAAGCAAAAATTATTAAATTATTCTGAATTTTGAAATTATAGGGACATATTAATTTTGTAAATTGACCCAAATAAGAAAAAAATTTCTTGTGTATCTAATGAATATTTAAGCTATAAAAGTTTAAAAATAATTGATAAGACTCTAAACTTAGAAATATTCTTACTAACTTTCATAACAGACATATAATAATTATTACTTGAAAGAATTTTCACTGTACTTTTAGTTTATACACTTTTATTTTATATTTCTTAATTAATTATATACTTGTTTTTTTTTATATATTAATAACTATCTGTCAGTTTATTATACCGAAATGTGACATTTTCATACATTCCAACATTTTTTTGTAGCAGAAAAATGCTTAGTATAAAATTTTGCACTAATTTTCCTGAAAATATAAATTATGAAAAAAAGTTTTCTTTAGTAATATAAAGCGTTTACATTAGCAATATAATTATTTTTTAATATTTTTAGGTATTTTAATTAACTTTTTGTAAAATTTTTTCATTATTATTCGCATTTCATTAATTTATTTTAATATAATTACATACAAAAGAGATTTTCAGGAAACTTAAATTTACATATTTAATAATAAGAAATAACACTTTTATGTTAAAATTTATAAATGATTCTAGAAAAACATTTAATATTGAAAATAGAAAAACATGATAATATTTTTTTCACAATATTATGATTAAGAAAACAAAATATATTGCCAAGCATTCTATACATACTATTTTCTTTGATTTCAAAAAATTTTCTCTGTAAAAGCTAGCTAAGAAACCTAACTATTAATTACATTAAGAGTATACGAATGTCTCATGAAAATTGTTCTTAAGTAAATTATTAATCTTGTAGACTTAAATGTATTTTATCATATGAATTATATAATATTCTTTAATTAGTTAGTAAATACACGACTTAGTAAAACTAATGAATAAAAATGCATTCTGTAGTTACACTCAAAGAAATAAAAATACATTCATCTATTAGGTCAATACTTTAAAAATAATTAAAATAATAATAAGCGGAAGATTTAAGAAAAACTGACAGGTAATAATTTCAAACGCAAAACTTATAATAATTATCTTATTTAAATGAATGTAAGAAAACAGTTTTAACAAATCGTAAAAAACAACTTTTTATATGTCCTAAATTTTACAATTCTGATAAATTATAATGTTAAAATTTACATTTATTTATATTAAATGTAAACTTAATGCAAAAATAGGGAAATATATTTGTTATAATCTAATTAAATGAAAAATTTAAACAGAATTTAATTATCTTCATTTTATATTTTTAGATATATTTTTTCCTTACAGGAGAAATAATAATGTGTATTTAATAAATAATATAGTTAGTAAGCTTTATTTTAAATAAATAATTTATAAATTTGGTTAAAACAAACTGTATTTAAATAATAATCCTTACAGTGTAATAATTATTGTTTAATAGTTTAATAATTATTATTATTAATGCATAATCATTGTTATTTAAAAAGTTAAAAAAAATCTCTCTAACTATTCTCTGATGCTTTTTAAAATTGAATTATTAAAAGATATCCTCGAAACCGCGCAAAAACAGATTATTATTGTTTATGCTAACAAAAATGGTTTAAATTCATAAAATTAGCAAAATAAAATCAATGTTTGAAATTAACAACATGTTTAAAAATTGAAAGTAAACCAATAAATTTAAAGTTAATTTATTCATCTCATAATTGAAATGCTAAATATAAGTGTACAATGAGTTCAACTTTTTAAATGATAATAGTTTTTAGAAGCATCCATATTATTTACAAATATATATATATATATATATATATATATATATATATATATATATATATATATTTATATATATATATATATATATATATATATATATATATATATATATATATATATATATATATATATTAATTGCTTTCTAAAACACGACTGTTTGAGCTAAATGCATTAGTTTTATACTCAATAAAAAGACTGGAAAAACTATTTTAAAAAAATGAACGAAATAAAATTAATTTTTCTAAGACAAACGCATTTCATTTGTTAACAGAAGCTAAAAGAAGGTTAACAAAGATTAATAGATGTTAAATCATTCACATGTTTGTAGTCAGTAGTTAACAGAAGAATGGAATAATCTGAAATCTAAATTTACAAAATGGATAAAAAGATTAAATTATTCAATTAAAAATTTCTATGTAAATATTTTTGCATACTAATTTTGCAGCACTTTATATTATATTATTATTGCTCAAAACTGAAATATTAATTCATATACTGCAGTAGTACTCTTAAAATTGTGTGAAAAAATGTTTCATTAACAAACAATATTTAAATCGCCCCAAAGAACCATGTTATAATTTTACAAATAAAAAAATTTCTATTTGTAAAATTATAACATGTAAAATTATAAGTATAACCTTCTAGTAAATAGAAAAATTTCACTAGAACATTTTAGTTATTTTATTCAATTGCAATTTCAGTTTTATCCAGCATTTATTTATTTTATTTAACATTCATTTAAATGCCGTATTTTCACCTGATGTTCAACTCATTGAAATTTTGTTTTAATCAATATTCATCTAAATATACAATATGAAACGATTTTCCCTTTATTTGAATTTTACTTAAGGAAAATATTCCGTATAATCGACGCAATACTCTATAATGTTAATCCTTTTCAATAAATATCACATCAACGTAGTCCCATAAATAATTATTCCTATTCGGCATTTTAAGAGAAAATAAATTGAAAGTTTAAAAAAAAGAAAAGGTAGTAAAGTAAGAAAGAAAGAGACTGAGAAAAAGAAAATACACTTGTATATATATGATCTATATAATTATTGTAGTAAATCTTATAAAAATATTTAAGAATGTTTCGTTTGTACAGTAGATTTAAATAAAATTCGTCTCTTTCTATTATGAGATTTTACTGATATAAATAAATGACCTGTTTAAAAATTATTTTAGGAATCGTAAATGATAATTCTACTGAGAGCAAGGATTAATTCTTTCAATAACAAGTCAAAAACTTTTCTAATTTCTTGTAAATAAATATGCTTTCTCAATTTCATTTAAAAACAATTTTTTTTAAAAAAAATGAGATTTTTAATGATTTAAAATTAATAGATGCGTCAGTCAAGATATATATACATTTGAATTTTGATTATAATTTTTTTTTACAAAGGTGATACTTTTTTTCTTAACAAAATTATAAACATTACAGATTAGAAAACTTGCTTTAAATAAAGTATGAATATATTTTTGTGTGTGTGTGTGTGTGTATCATGCACGCTAATATTATTATATATTAGACTAATTATTAAATATTAAATTATAATATTAATATTATTAAATATTAAATAATTAAGACTAAAATATTATTAAATATTTCAGAAAGGCTTATATAATTTAAAGCATGATTTTTGAGACGCATTTTTCGAATAACATTTTTATTTTCCCTCGAGTGCGTAGCAGCAGAGTAATGTATTTAATACGATATCTGAACTATAACTAATAATTATTTGTAAAATCATTAATGATTAATGTATACAAAATTATTTAAATTATAGTTCTGTTATATATATTCCATCTTCTCGTGAAAGAGAAGCGCTATAAAATATATGAAACCGTCATCTAATTCTCTGACAAAAAGACAGTTTCACCGTCAAACACTCCTACCACTAATTATAAAAGTTTAAATTATCCACGAATAAGAGTTTAGTAAAAAAAAAATTCTTAACAATATGGTATTCAGTTTTCATTAAAATTTTTTTAAATAAAAGCAAGAGAAACAATAATTTCAGAAAAATTAAGTTGATTAGAATTTCTTATGTAATATTTAGATTTAACTTTTTTAAATATTATTCTTTACATATAACAAAAGTTTTTTTCCTGTAGCGCATACAGTAATCATGTTTAAAAATATTTTGAATTATATAAAAACTTAATTATGTGGGTTGTACTTATTAATAAGTGCTCATTCTTTTTTTCATTGAATTGAAAAGTATTTTTTGTCATTCAATGAACTCAGTACTCATGTAAAATTTGTCGTTGTTATTATAGCATGTATATAATTTCCACTTTGTATTTGCAGTTAATCCACTCAAAAATCAATTTGAATGATATATCAAGTTTCTAAAATTAATAGAATCTCTCAAGAAGGTAAAAAAAATTTTGCAGATTTTGTTTTAAAAAATAAAAAAATATTCTTTTTCTCTAAAGCAAGTGCTTAAAAATCGAAAACAAAACAAAAAAAAAATTCTTAAGAAAGAAACATCTAAAATCAGTTTTTCCGAAAAAGACAAATTTTGAAGGAATGGAGTGCATTTTTCCAAGAATGTAAATGTTTTGAAATATTTTTCAAAACATTGTAACTAGAGTTTGAATCTAAAAATAATTTAAATAAAAATGAAATAAATTAGTAAGTTTTAATTTAAGCTGGAATACTTCGTAATATTATATGAAACATTCTTTTAGTTGAAAGTAATTTCCATAACTTATGAAACTACAATTATCATAGAAAGTAAGCAATGAAAATAATATCTAGTAGATTTTATTTTTTTTACTTTTCTTTATATATGATATGTATCTTCGTGTCATAGATACTCCTAACGAAATTCAATACTGTAAAAAGAAATTTATATAACCTTAATTTAACAAAGAACTTTAAAAATGAAAGAAAATTTCATATCAAATATTTCTGTGAAAACCATAAATATATACGTTGAATTTAAACTTAAGAAAGTTAGCTAGAATATAAAATTTGCAATAGAAATGATATAAAAAAATATATAAATACGATTTCAAAATTTTAGAAATGAAAATTATTTCATATGGAAGGAAATCTTTATCTTTAAATTGCTTTATTAAATTTATTTTACAAATTCAGATAATTTGAATCACTACAAAAAAGGTGCGTTTTACTTATACATATTATAAATATATTGATATTTTTTATAAATTCAAAAACCCCCTGGTTAGGCTTTTTATAAAGTTTTAAGGAATAAACGCAGAGTGTAAATCCTAATTTCAATCTTAATATAAATATCGAGTTAATTAAATCTTTATATATTCATGATAGAATATTGTTCAAAATATTTCAAAAAAAAAATTAAATAAACTATTTTGAATCGGAAGTTCTAAAAATTTGAATCTCAAATGTTTGAAATATTCTAGATTGGAAAAATTACATTTTTATATTTCCCCCTTGAATTTTTGTTTTCTTAATTCTGCACTAAGAATTTGCTTGTTGTTTTAATAGGAGGAATTTTGGTATCCAACAAAATTTTAAATCATAATTTAATCTTTTGAATTCTAATTTATTAAACGTAACTTGAATGTAATCCTTTGATTTAATTTTTATTCACTAATTTCTGCACATTGGTATTATTTTTTAAGCTTATGTGATACACATTTAATTACGAATTACATTTTAATAATTAAACTTTTAAAATGAGAATTACCATCAGCTCTAATTTTGTAATATGTTGGGTGAGGCCTTATTTCGTTTTGCAAAAACACAAAAAGTTGTATATATATTGAAGTTGGCTTAGTCTCGTTTCAGAGACTGGATCATAAAGCTGCTTGACATCTTAATTAAGTCACCATCTGGTGTTGGAGAAATGAACTCAGTACATTTGTCGTAAAGACCATTTTTCCGTGTGCCTCATTTCAATGAGAAACGGTATGGAGTGGACATCGGGTTTCCCGATTTGGTCTTGTGATATTTCTTTCTGTGGGAGTATTTGAAAATTTAAAACCAAGTGTCTTTACTGACCGCACACAAACTTTCGAAGATCTGAAAAAAAAACATTCAAAGAGAAACGACGATCATACCTGCCAATGTGCAGAAGAAAGTAATGAGAACAGCAGAATTCGGTTCATTCAATTTATCGCCAATGATTGGCGTCACTTGCCTAGTATGATATTTAAAACTGTGTAAATTAAAACTTTAAATATGTATTTTTTGTTTGGAGAAATAAATAAAAATATATCTTTAATACTTTTTGTGTTATTGCAATACAAAATAAGGAAGCTACTTTGTCACGCACTGTATGATTCTCATTACCTATTTCTAAAGGTTATTAATTTTTATTTTATCTCATTTTATTTATTTATTTTAATTTTACAGTGAAATCAACGTGAATAAAAGTATTTACAAATATTAAAATTATTTTTATAGCTTTCCCATTTTCTTTCTGTAAAGATATTATAAATTCTAATAAAATATTTATAAATTTTAAGCTCTTAATTTAAAATTAGTTTTATTTTATGAAAATATTGAGAAATAATACGTATGCAAAAGTTTGATTTATATTACGACTATTTATAATTTTATGATTAATATATGAGCATATACTTAACAGTAGCAAATAATGTTAATTTGATATAAATCACAAATAGAATAGCATGCTAATGTCTAAAAAAGTGTATGCGTTGTTTTTTTATTCACAAAGCACAAAATAAAAAAATTAATTTTTTTCTCCATAATAATGAGTATTTTTATGTCAATAGCATTAGAGAATTTATTTAGAGTTTCCAATTTATTAAATAAGCTTTGTATGTTTTAAAATAATTTAAGAATCTATTATAATTTATCCGACTGAAATGATATCTTTCATTAAGTTTATTTAAGTACGTCACGTTTCCAAAATAATCAAAATATTCACCTCAAACTACTTTCATAAAATATCATCAATGTCTGTATACATAGAAATAATCTCCTAAATGGTAGAGTCTAGTTTTATTATTGAAGTAAAAGAATATAAAAATGTGATTGTTCTTTAATTTGGTGTATTATTTTATGTTTCGAGGCATTTTATGCATTTTTAAACATGTATTTAAAAATATACGTTTCTTGAAGATCGCTGAAGTAAATTAAATTTTAACCCGAAAAATATTGTTTTCTCTCTTTTTTATTATTAATAATATTGAATTATATATGCTTAAAAGTTTATTCAAATAGGTTTATTTGATGAAAAATATATTCATTTCTAGACAGTGAAAAAAATATGTAAACATTTTTACTTGTATAAAAATATTTTGTTTCTTATTTAAATGTTTCAGCAAAATTTCTTAAATAAATTTCATGCAAGTTATTAAATTGTTTAAGTATTAGTATTTAAAACAATAACTAAAATAGTTTTTCTTTCCTTGCTACTAATTATCACTGTGGCTTTAAAATGCTTAGGTAGATTATTTAAATTATTAGTAAGAGATTTTCAAATTATCATTAAAAAATAACTAACAATTTTCTTGAAAGTTATAAAATATAAAAAATAGGATGTTGTGCTTTTAATTTATTTTAATTTTTATTTATTTATTGTTATGTACAATTCATATTTATAAATATTATTAATATTAAGCTGGCACAATTTTCTTTTTTATTACAAACAATTTTCACTGAGATTTAAATACGTTGACTTATTTTCTATTTTAAATATTATTCTACTTCTCTAATCATCATTTTTAAAGCAAATAATTGAAACCGGGAAACTTTTGACACTTTGATAAATTGATGGCTGATAAGCCTTTGATAATATAACACAAATTGATTTTTCATACAGACAATATTTGCTACAGAAAAAGTTACTCAAAATTTAAGAATCCAAAATCTTGCTTAATCATAAAATTCAAAAATTTAAAGATCATGTATTCGGTTTTTTCCCTTAATGAATGCTTAAATGAATATTGTCAGTCAAGTAGCTGAATATTAACAAAAATATGTTAATTTACATTTTGTTTGTAATTATTTATATCAAAATTTAACCCCTAGAAATTTTAATTTCTAAATTTATAAGGTATTCATAAAAATGAAAATGTTAATTTAAATTCAATAATGAAAATACATTACATTTAAATGAAACTGCAATTTTTCAAATGCTTTGGAAAGTCTCAAACTAATTCAAATGGAGATTGTAAAATCTACAATTCCTCTCAAGTGTTTTTAAATTTATTTATTAAATGGGTTCTTGACTGTACTAATATTAATGATGAAAATAATTTGATTATTTGCTTAAGATGCTTATGCATATCAACTTGATCATATCTTAAGAAATAAATAACAATTTGATAATTTATCAAGGTTTTTTTTCATTTTTAAAGACTTCAAATTAATCCTTATAATGAAGAACTTTTAGATTATATATAGAAATGCCATTTAAGGGTGTGGGTTTTCATTTAACAGAATTTCTATCTTGTAAAATATTTAAATTAAGTTTATTATTTACTACCGAAAAAGTATTTTTGACAAAAAATTAAAACCTAAAATTCTCATATTATAGAACCTCATAAAAAATATCTCGAGCATTTTAGAAATTGAAGAAAATAAACAAAGGTTAAAACTGAAAGAAATATTTTAAAAAAATATAAGTTAGAAAAATATAAACTTATGCAAGATTGAAAAGGTGTTTTAATTTCTAAATTTTAAAATTTTATCTGAATTTAAATTATAAGAACAGTTACTAATAGACATATTTTATTTTTAAACAACGTTTTTTCAAATTATATTTATTCAAAAATCCAAAAGTAGTATATTTAATTCTCATATTAACTCAAACAGTCTTCAGGTCATGGTAAAATTATTCAATAATTACCAATTCGCTTTTTACAAAGTTTGATTCTTACTATAACACGCATTAAACAATATTCTACTTAAAGAAATTATCTGGATGTACAATTTGTTGAAAATATCAAAAATATATTATCTAATTTTGAATAGATATCTTACACTTAACTAAATATCTTCAATAACCTATTAAGTATCTATTTTAAATGCTCGTTAAATTTATTTATGAATCTTATATTTTGCTACAATGAAAGTAAATTAACACATTCCTCATTACAGAAGTATATATTTCAAATTTAACATAATATTTTTTTGAGTATAACTGCTTAAGGTCGTCACAATTTTTTAAGATTAGAAATGAATGAACTGATAGAAAATTTTAAATTTTTATCTGAAGAAAATAAGAAGATATATACATTAACTCGTGTAATGTTTAAAAATATACACATGTTTCATTCATAAATAATTATTTTTTGAAAAAAAAAGGCTTGTTTGTATTTTTGAGTTTCAAAAATCTTTCCTGTAATGTGATTAATAAATAATTTTCTTGAAATAACAACATCTTGAAATTTTATCAATATAAGATGTCGAAACAATTCTTAATAATCAACAAATACTAAGTCTAATCAAGCAAAATAATATTATTTTTAAACTGAATATATTTCTCTCAATTATATTACATTTGAAAATCTCTGTCTAAAAGAAAATTACATTAAATATACCCTCAAAAATTTATTAATGATATTTAATGCAAAAATAGTTGCTAAGATAAAATTAATTGAATTTTTTTAAATAACAATAAATAATCACAATCTAAAAACAGTGGCATTTCATTAAATTTACTCAGCTCAATAATGAAATATTATTGGCTGAGTAAATTTAATGAAACAGCAAAAAATTATAACTTGAGTGTTTTTTTAGTGGATAAAATTCTTTTCTTAAAATTTGACTATGAAATCGAAGAACTATAAGTAATTTTACTAACTTTTTCGTTAAAAGATATCAATCTAACTCTTATTAAATACCTAATATTGGTTTACATCTTGATTATTATAATTCATTACTATCCTTTTATTCTAATAAATTTTCCAACAAGTATTATTTCCTTAAAACAGTTCTGATATGGTATCCATTATTTTGGCGCAGCTCTTCAGGAAAGTTACAAAAAATAAAATAGCAAAAAACAATAACCAACCCTCCTACAAGCTCATCTCTGTTTTGTCAGGATTTAAAGAATTGAGGCCGAAGGCAATGCAGATCTCTTCAGTTGATGTTATAATGTTGTGTTTCGAGGCTTTTTGCAAGAAGCCCTCCCCTGATCGATAACAGTTATTTTTTCCTCGCCTCTCAACCAGTGACTGTGATTACAGATCCATCATAATTAGGTATCGAGATCGACTATCTGATGCTGAATTTCACTGACATTTGTATTGCCAGGAGTGAGTCTGCATTAACATTCACCGAAAAAGATCTCAGTAATCTCGGTAAATTTAATATTTACCACAGTATTCGAACAATGGAAGTTGTTATTAATTCAAATACCATTACCGGAAGTCCCTACCCACCGATTTGAAAAACTTCTTAAGAAAATGAGTGCTTATGCTGTCTAATTCGTTACTTTTTTTCATTTCTTCAATATTAATATTTCTCCTAAATCACTGAATTAACTTATTCATAAAAATTATCACGTCAGTATAAAGAAATTTATTGATTACTCACTAAGATTATGTTGATAATTATAGTCATCTTGTAAAATTTTAGTTTATCTCAGTTTTATCATGCGAAATAATAATTCACATGAATTTAAACACATAAATTATTAAATCGTAGAAGGAATAGATACATATATAATATCAATAGTATATAGTACTGTGGCATATGTATTACAGGATGTCTAAAATAAATGTAGCCTTCAGCTAGTTTTATTTATTATTTATTTATTTAATATAATTTTCAAACTGCAAAAAATAGTTTTACATTCAGAGCAATGTTTTGACATAAAATGGTTTTAAAATTCATTTTTATTTTCTTATAATTAGTCCCATATCACTTCTACCCGAAATGATTTTTTACTCATCACTTCAAGTCATTTTTAAGGTATGAAACTTTCATAAAAAATTTTATGTAAAGCACTTTTATCGGAATTTGTCTCTGTTGAACTTATAAAACAAAATTTCTTTGAATTCTTACATTCTATTCTATTATTTTTTCATGTAGATAAATAGAGCGGAAATTTAATAAATAAAGCGGGTAATAAACTATTTATATGATTAACATTAATGAGAGAACAATTTTTGAAAATTCACATTCTCGAAGCTAGTAATCAAAAATTAATCAGTGACACTTGATAATCAATAATCAAAGAGTTTGACATTTAAAGCTATACTCAGATATTAATATCCAATCAGATTCATTCTATATATTCCTTACATAATCATCAATAAATTAGACAATACCGATAGTCTTTCTAATTTATTCTGTATAAATTATAGCTGTTTTTAAGTAAGGTCTTTATTGTTTTTCCACAACGCTATCACATGAAGAAACTTGGAAACATTTGTGTACTGTGTAAATGAATAAATTATCTGTATCGGCAAAATACATTTCGTATAGAGAAATTGCTTGCTTAAATAATTTTGATTAGATGTGGGTTGAAATATAAATTGCAATTGTGGTTGAAAGAAAAAAATTAAAAATATTATTGTTTTTTTTCACTTATTATCTATTTTAATTCCCAAAAGATAATATAATGGATACTCAAGTAAGACTATAGTATGCTATTTTTTTAAAAAAAATATCTTTTATTTTATTTTATTTTATTTTATTTTTTTTATGGCTTTGCAAACACTTTGCCATTTTACGCAAAAGTTTCAACAACTTTTATTCATGTTTTAATAAAATTTGCATCATTAATTTAAAGATAAATTAACAAATATTTAAATCCACTTTTTTAAATCTAAGTTTAAAAACTAAAACAAACGTAGCATTATAATAACTTTACACAATTCTGCCATAATTTTTTCATTTGTTTATAGGTCTTTCGATATTTACCATTAATATTCTATTGGCACCTTTCTTCTTCTTCTTTTTTTTTTTTTTTTACCTAATTTCAATATAAAAGTAATATTAATCAGATCTAGAAAGAAACTTCAGGAAAGTAGTAATTTTTTTGAAATTAAAAAGAATATTTTTAAAAAATAATTAGATATATTTTACGAATAGTATATATTCCATACATAGTATATATTTTACATTATCTCACTTGTCATTGAACTTAAAATCATTAAATAATATAAATGTTGGATTATTATATTTTTTCCGATTTTCTGGCAGATTAAATTCAGAAATAAATTCCATAACATAATTAATCTGGAAATAAATTTAAAAAGTTCACAATTTTTTATCTCAATTTTGTAAGTTATCTACAGTATTACTTGTTAATTATTAATAAGTTATCCTATCTACAGAATTACTTATTAATGATTACTATTGACGAATAATGATCAATCACTTAATAAATAATATCTATTTATTAATTGAAAAAATAATTGTTAATTAAATTCTTCTAAATCTTTACTAGTAATATAGACAACAATCAACTCTTTAAAAAAAGTTTCTGGACTTTTTATTTGAGAAACTATGAAACAAAGTTATTTTTTTACTTAATTCTTTTAACTGTTGTTCATTGTTTAAATTTAGTATAGATTGTGAACATCAATAAAAATATTTTTTTCATATTGTAACAATATTATAATAAAATAATTTTCATTTATATCAGAAAAAGTATATGCAGAGATTTTCAAATTCTTCAGATTTTGAAAAAAATCATGATTTAATTACTCAAAAACCAATTACTTTTTTTTAAAACACAAATCTTTATAACCATTAAAATAAACTCACCACTTCAATTAAAATCACAAGAATACTTTTAATAATTTCATAATATTATTGATAAGAATTTCAATGGTCATAACTAATTCAACTTCAAATTAAGAGAAATTTCATATCACATTTGTGCGTAGGAATTCAGCTCACCATACAGTTTATCTGTAAATTTTTTAAAAATGTAATAACCATAAGCAAATTTTGATCTGTCTACATCATTAATATTATTAATCTGAACAAGTATTATTAAATACAAATAATTCTTCCTAAGAAATGTTTATTAGTTTAATAAAAATTTTATATTCTAAGAACATTTTGAAACAAAAGAATTAAAATAATAAAAGCTGATAATAATTATTGCTTGTTTTAATATGTTTTTGTGTATTTTTGACAACCTTAAAAATATAGTTAAAAATATGTATATTATACTGGGTATAATCCTTAAAATCTTACCCACTTTTAAAATTAAGTTAATCTTTTCGTACTCTCAAACTGTAGAGCCCAAATAATAGTTAAAGATAGTCGTTAAATTAAGAAACATTTTAATGATATTTATTACGAATGAAAAAAAAATCGAGCTAATTTCTATTCAAATTAATATTTTTATTCTCATGATTTACTTTTACGAAACAATTTGAAAACCAGTAGCGTTCTGCATAAAGATTTGCATATATACTATTATTTAAGTGGGAAAGTAACTAAATGCTTATGAATATTTACAGGAGTGCAAGTTTTTTTGGAATTTGACATCAGTTTAAAAATACCATGCAGGAAGATGCATTAATTTTCATTTTGAAAGTGATATTTTTCCAACACTTTTAATTAGTAATTTCTTATAATACATTTTGTTAAATTTCACATGGCACTCCATGAAATTATATCAAGTTCTGGAAAATCAAACAAAAAAAATCATGAAAAAGTATCTTAGAAATTATTGTTTCAACATATTAAGAAATTTATTCGCTTAAAATATCCAAATTTAAAAAGAAAAAAATGCAAAACTTTCTAGATGATAAAAGTATAATAATGACAGTTAATTGAAAAATGCCTCTCAGTGAATTATTCACTTTCTTCTTTTTCTAATGACAACACCTTGTATCTGTTCAGTAAAAGTTAGAATAATATTTAGTCAGATATTTACAATAGTTTTTATTTGTTTATGGGTAACATTTTTTCAGTAATCAAAGGAAAATCAAATTGAAAATACTGATAGTAAATTCAAATTATTTCAGCTCAATTATTTAACTGCATGAAACAGTATATTGAAATTTTATTTTAAAATTCTATTCATAACGGAAAATTTAGTTTAATCTAAACAAAGCAAAAATAATCATAAACATAAATTTTGCTTTATCATTTTTATCGAATTAAGATGTTTATTTTACTTATTTTAAAACAGTCACTTTAAGTAATTTTTTATGAAATATCTGCATATCTTTCTATAGAATAGTAACTTTTATTTATAGAAAGATATGCAGATATTTCGTTTTGCTTAAATTACGAGTATAATGTTGACAATAATAAAAACTTAAAGCAAATCTTAAAAAATCTTACGAAAAATCAATGTAGTCGAATTTAATGCGTTTACACACAAATGGATTTAAAACATATTCTATAACTCTGAATGCTACAACTTATATGCTTAAATTTTAAAGATGAACTTTGGCTGTGATAAAGATTGAAGGATTATTTAACAATATTATTTTTAAATGTTATTCTTAAACATAAATACTTTTATTAAATTTTAAGTATTTCCTATTTTTACCTAATGCTATAAGGTTATACTTTTAAAGAATTTAAAACTTTAAATAGCATATAATTGTGCAACCAAAAATATTAAACTAAATAATACAATTTTTAAATCAAAATAGAGTTTAGAGGCATAATAAATAACTTACAACATAGATTTATAGTTTCTTTAATTGCATTAAAAATATTCACAATTACAAATTAACATTTTTATTAACTGTTATAATTAAATTGTATTTCGCTTAAAATACTTAAACGACTTTTTATTTCCCATGCCTAATTTTTTCTGTACATAATCAATGTTAAATTAAATAATATAAAATAGTTTTTAATTCAATAAATGAAACACAACAATGCATTGGTTTAATGCATCTATTTTGTGTAAGACTAAAGTGCCCTTGAATAAATATTTACTATTTGTTTATAATTAAAATATACTCAGTGTCCTAGTTTTTCATGGATGTATACAAGTCACGTTTTCTTTTTTGAGGTGTCTTATTTCTTTTTCAGGCATACTTTCAAAATGTGCAAATTTTTATTTTGTTTGTGTATTATATGCAAGTTATGTTTCCAGAAAATATATTTATATTTGCTTATTCAGAATAATTATCACATAGATTTACAATTAGAGAAGTATCCCTATTCTCATCATTCAAATTTTCCACAGTGACTTTTGAATAATATTACATGATATTAAACTTTTTTAAAGTTTATGTCAATCATATTATCTGTCTATATAATAATTGATTAATAATAAAGAAATATATTTCCAGCAATTTAGTAGTTTAATGTTTTGAATATTCTCATTATACATAAATTGTTTAAATAATCTTGCATAACGCAATTTTTTCATGCCCTTTAAAAGTATTGTTTTTATTAACGAATGCGTATTAATCTCCATATATTAAGTTATCCTGACTCATTCGAGACATTTCATTAAAAACTTTCAAAAAGCTATTAAAATTATCAACAATTGATGCCTCTTTTTGGGGTTAAGTAAATTTTTAAATATAAACCTACTATTTAAAAAGTCTTAGTAACTAACTAAAATAGTGCTGTGACAATAATGTTGACTGTGCAAACAAAATACCAAAACACTTTCTTCAAATAAAATACATCCAAGCGCATAGTTTTTAATTTATCTTGTGCTACTAAAACTTTAGGATATTTATTTTAAATTCTATAAATATGCATTTTTTTATTTATCTTTATATATTATTTGATCATAGATATTATTTAGCAAATGACTTGCAATAATAACATGTGCACAGGATTTGTGATACGCATGGTTCTTAAGAAAAATCACTCACTATTTCCTTGAAAATACCACCACAATTTACAAGGTTCATAGTAAATCCAAGCGTAACGGTCAGAGGTAATTTCCCGCTTCGGCGAAACGATGACCATAATGAGGCGGTTGCTTTTACCGAATTGCTCTGAAATCGTCCACTTTGCGGGTAACGAAATGACACTCGCAAACCACGTCCCACATCTTCTTCTTCGAAATGATCCCGAAACAGAAAAATACCACTCAAAGCATCCCGAAAGCGTATCTTGTGTAAATAACAGTTATTTATTTGTTGGGATAAGTTCCGGAAGGAAATTCGGGGCCTGTAGTTAGGCAAAGAGGCCACTTTAAGAAGATGAGATACAAGGAGAAGAAGGAAAAAAATCTCTAAAAAGTAAATGACGAAGAAAGCGACCTTGAAAAAAAAAACCGAGAAACAGGTAGATTTGGGCAGCTGAAGAAAAGAATTCTCTTCCGCCCTTAAGTGAAAGGGTTAGCTTTCTCTCACTTTTCTCCCCCAAAAAGAGGAAGTGGAACTTGAAAAAAATTGCACGAAGCGTTTAAAAAAGCGAAAGGGTTGCTTGTTCAAGGTCTCGCGGTGGTATTTGCTCCACATTCGGGGAGGATATTCGAGGCCCGAAAGGGTTAACATAGATTCTGTTTGCAACGTAACTTTGAAGATCGTTCAAGGGCGAGGCCGACATGATAATTTCGCTGTCACAAACAACAAATAAATCCATTTAATCTCACTACATAAAATAAGCTATATCA